>VMDO01019190.1:12923-40349 GCA_007922755.1 Pedetes capensis | reverse complement strand
TGCCACAACTCTTCTGGTCTCCTGTCATTTGTGTCTAATGCATTAAACCTATTTTTGAGGTGGTCTCTGAACTCAGGTGGGTCATACTCAAGGTCATACCGTGGCTCTCGTTTCCTTGTTCTAATTTTCTTCAGCTTCAGTTTGAACTTGCATATGAGAAGTTGATGGTCTGATCCACAGTCAGCACCTGGTCTTGTTTTGACATTTTGTACAGAGCTTTTCCATCGTCTCTTTCCACATATGTAGTCAATTTGATTTCTGTGTGTTCCATCTGGTGAAGTCCATGTGTATAGTCTCCGTTTATGATATTGAAAAAATGTATTTGCAATGAAAAGGTCATTGGTTTGACAAAATTCTATCATGCGATTTCCAGCTTCATTTCTGTCACCAAGATCATATTTTCCAACTACTGGGCCTTCTTGTTTGTTTCCAACCTTTGCATTCCAGTCACCAGTGATTATCAGTATGTCTTGATTGCATGTTTGATATATTTCAGATTGCAGAAGCTGATAAAAGTCTTCCCTTTCTTCATTTGTGGCCTGAGTGGTGGGTGCATAAATTTGAATAATAGTCATATTAACTGGCCTTCCTTGTAGGCGTATGGATATTATTCTATTACTGACAACATTGTATTTCAGGACAGCTCTTGAAATGCCTTTTTTGATGATGAATGCAACCCCATTTCTCTTTAGTTTATCATTCCCAGCATAGTAGACCATATGATTGTCTGACTCAAAATGGCCTATGCCGGTCCATTTTAGCTCACTGATGCCTAGAATGTCAATGTTTATGCGCTCCATTTCTCTTTTAACAATTTCTAATTTGCCTAGATTCATACTACGTACATTCCATTGTTCCAATTATTAATGGATGTTTACAGTTGTTTCTCCTCATTTTGAGTCTTGCCACATCAGCAAGTTGAGTACCCTGGGGTTTTACTCCATTTCCGTCATCATGGTAGACTCTACTTGGAGGAGGCAACTCTTCCCCAGTAGTCTTTTGAGGTCCTTCCAACCTGGGGGCCTCATTTTCAGGCACTATATCCGACAGTGTTTCTTTGCTATCCATAGGGTTTTCAATGGCTAGTTGTTCCGGGAGTGGCTCGCCAGGTCCTACTCCCTTATTAAACAGTAGTAACACAAAATTCTGTTCATCTTTAGAAAACAAAATTGAACCTTTACATTATGCTATTTTCAAACAAATTGAAATATTGAACACAAAAAGCAAAAACAAATGAATATTTTAAGAAAATATAGAAGGCTATATATACAATCTAGGTAAGAAGAGTTCTTATTCAAAATAGAAACAAGATTTTAAAATCTATATAAAACTTAAAACATTGAATAATATTAAGATAAATATAGATAAGCTATGTAATAGCTAAATAAAATGATAGAGAATATAACAAAAAAGTATCTGTGTTGCACTAGAAGGTTTACTTTTAAATATTGAGAAGAAAAAGACTGGGAAATAGAAAACCAGAGAAAGTACATGAAAAGTCAGTTCATAATCTACCATTACAATATGTCCAATAAATGTGAAGATACCAAATTCACTACTAGTTACAGAAATCAAATAATAATGTAACAAAGAAATCACTTTGCATAAATCAAACTAATAAAAATCAAAAGCCATTTAACACCTAAAGCTGATTGAGGATGCCAATGAAAGGATATTATCATGTATTGCTCTGGAAGCATATAATGCTAAAAGTTTTCTGGAATGCAAACTTGTATCATTTGAAATCAAATATGCCTATTAAATTAAACTAAAAAAAAAATCTCAATCCTGAAAGCTAAGCCCAAAACCACAATGTAAAACTATAAAAGCTTAAGAACATTTTAGTAAAGATGTGTGTATGCATGCATGTACATGTGTCTCTCAGCACATGAATACAGTATGGGAAAATATATTGAGGAATAATACTAAGTGGTTAACATGGGCTATCCATCTGCCTGGAGTAGTTCAGGAGAGAAACTGAAGAAGGTAGAGGGGACAAGTGTAGAGGCAGGAGAGAGTAAAACAAAAAGTAAAGGGGAAAAAAAGACTTCACAAGGAAAAGACCAGCATGTAAGGTTTTATAGTGTATATTTGAAAAATTTTTATTTTACTTATTTTTTTTTAAAAGAACTGGGTGTGATACAGATGCACACCTGTATTTATAGTGACTTGGGAGGCAGAGGAAGGAGGATCACGAGTTTGAGGCCAAAAGCAGCCTGTGTTATTTACTAAGACCCTGACTCAGAAAAACAGTAAAAAATGGGCTGGGGGTGCAAGTCAGTGGTAGAGCACTTACAAAATATGTGTGAGGCCCAACGATCAACCCCCAATTACCATAAAAAATATTATTATTTATAATCTAAAGTTCCAAAAAATTCAAGGAAAGCCAATACTTTTTTCAGTAATCTCCCTGTGATACTTTAAGATGAAAAAAAATGGCTTTTTGTGTCAATTTAAATTTATTATATCAAATACATATCTGGGCCAGGTAGATAATATAATTCTTTTTTAGAGTACTTTTTTTTTTGTGAAGTATACTCTATTTTTTCAACCCCCTCCCAAAAATCAATCTGCCATTGAAAACCCTATGAACAGCAGAGAAGCACTGACAATAGTGTTTCCCCTGTTGTACAGAGGGTCGCTATGAGTCGGATACCGACTCGACGGCACCTAACTAACTAACTAACTAACTCTATTTTTTAATTTTGTTGCTGTTGTTAGGTGCCATTGAGTCAGGTCTGACTCACAGTGGTCCTGTGTACAACAGAATGAAACACTCCTCTACACTGTGCCATGCGCAAGATACTTTTTATGTTTAAGCTTATTGTTGCATACACTGTCAGTCCATCTAGCTGAGGGTCTTCCTTTTTATTGTTGACCCACCATTGTCCCAGTCTAGCCATCCTTGCTTCCAAGGAACACTGTGGTTGCATTTCTTCTAGGACAGATCCATTGGTTCTTTTTGCAGTCGACGGTATATTCAATATTCATCTGCTGCACTGTAATTCAAAAGCACCAATTCTTCTTCTGTTCCCTTATTCAATGTCCAACTTTCATAAGCATATGATGCAAATAGAAATACCACAGCATGAGTCAGGCACACCTTCATCTTCAGTGTGACATCTTTACTTTTAACACTTTAAAGAGGTCCTTTGCAACAGCTTTTTCCAATGCAATGCATCTTTTGATTTTTGACTGTTTCCTCCGTGGTTAGTGATTGTAAAACCCAGTAAAGCAAAATCCTGGACAACCTCTATCTTTTCTCTATTTAACATGAAGTTCCTTACTGATCCAGTTGTAAGGATTCTTGTTTTGTTGATGGTGTGAGGTGTAATCCATACTGAATGCTGTACTTCAAATCCCCTTCATTTTCTGCAGGCAAAGTTATGTCATCTGCATTAAGCGGATTGTAATGATTCTTCTTCCAATGAGTCTTCCTCTAATCCTGATGTTTTTAGATTAAGTATCCAAAAATAGTCTTAACTTGTTGTTGTTGTTGTTAGGTGCCATCGAGTCGGTTTCAGACTCATAGCAACCCCATGTACAACAGGAGAAACACTATTGTCAGTGCTTCTCTGCTGTTCATAGGGTTTTCAATGGCAGATTGATTTTTGGGAGTGGGTTGCCAGGTCCATATCTGGTGTTCCCAGGCTGTCTCCCATCCAAGTACTAACCAGGCCTGACCCTGCTTAGCTTCTGAGATCTGACAGGATCAGATGCCACAGAGGTACGGCTGCAGGCAATCTTATCTAAGAATAATAAAATTTCTCTTTTGCTTCATGAATAGTCATACCACCACTCCTAGCCCCACCCCAATGCACACTTCTGTACTATAAGAAAAACAGCACAAAACCAACTGCAAGGGATAACCAATAATTACACCACAGCATGCCTACTGTAGCAAACTGGAACAAATATGCACCATTCAAAGCAAGTGGCCTCATTCTAACCCAGCTAACTTTTATCCCACAAGGTGTTAGCCTACTGTCCTCAGACATATCTTGTAAGACAGAAGTCCATATTTTTATGTATAATCTTATAATTTAAAATATAGAATAAGCAGATACTATTGTGGGCTGAATCCTACCTATGGCCCAGCATTTCCACCTGCAATGTAGACACAATGCTATTTTGATATAACTTGCAAACAGGGAGGGGTTCTCCAACATTCATGGTGACTAGTGAATTACTTTTCAGAAACACCTGAATGTATCAGTATTGCATACACATACACTTGAGTAGTAGATCCACTAGCAGTAGTCATTGTTCTAATTTATATCTTTGATTTAAAACAAAAACTTATACTGAAGTTAAAAGGATCAATTAAATGTTACATACAGAACTTCAGAGAGAGAGGCATTCAGGAGGATTGATTTCTCTTTCTCCCCCCCCCCCCACACACAGCATCATTCCTCAGGCATGGAGCTTTAGCTAGTGTATTTGTTCTACTTCTTCCTGTACACCATCTTCCAATGCTTACTCATATTATGGTTCCTCATAATTTTGGCTGTACACAAACCAATCTTTACAGAATTTATAAAATTTATAGAATGTGCTTGATTTCTGTCCCTGCTCCAATGGACCCAATTCCTAGGAAATTTTTAGTTTAAATTATCTCAAGAAGGAATTCAATACATTCAGATCATCATTCTCTGTTTTATTGCACAATATATTTCAAAGACTAACCTACAAGCAGATTGTTAGTGGATCACAGAAACACTCCTAGTCCTAGGACCTGGTAGGGAGGGAGAAGGAACCCATAAAACATGTGCCTCACTAGTCAAAATTGTAGGCATTTTTTTTCAAAAGCAGTATTTGGGCATCTGTGTTAATACAAAATAACTACCTCATTTTATGCCTGCAGGCATAGCCCTGTGGCATCCGATCCTATCAGATCTCAGAAGCTAAGCACGGTCAGGCCTGGTTAGTACCTGGATGGGAGACCGCCTGGGAACACCAGAAGGTGTGGGCTTGGGAGAAGGACCTGGCAACCCCCTCCCAAAAATAAGTCTGCCATTGAAAACCCTATGAACAGCAGAGAAGCACTGACAATAGTGTTTCCCCTGTGGTACAGGGGGTCGCTATGAGTCAGATACCGACTCGACGGCACCTAACAACAACAACCACCTCATTTTATAGGGGTCATCATTCTTAGGAATTTTGAAGTTTTGAAAGAATCTTGGTGATGCCCTAGGAGAAGTCAGATATGGTATTTGAGTATGCATTATTGACGGAATCCTTTTGTGTAAGACCTCATTGATTCTATTCTTCTTGCAAAGGATCAATAAGACAAATTCCTCAGGTGAGAGCCTATGGGATCCTGCAACTAAAGTCTGAGAAGAATGACTTTATAGAATCTGGGACAAGAGGTTTCTGGCTAATGAGTTTAGCAAAATCCCAAAACCTACGTGTTTCAAGGCTGTAGTTGAAATCTGAAATCTCTAAAGATGTGCCAGTCTTTGAAATGCACTGTTAAAAAGCATTTTCAAGTTATGTGATTTACTTTTGTTGTTATTTAAGCCACGAGTTTGTGGCTCAAACAAGAGAAATACTCTCCCACAGTTTTGGAAGTTAAAACGTTGAAATCAAGGTGTTGGCAGAGGCATGTTCCTTCCAAAGCCCCTACAGTATTATTCTTCCTGAACCTTTTAGTTTCCAGTAGGCCAGGCATTCCTTGGCTTGTGATAGTTTAATCCCATTAACTGCCTCTGTCTTCACAGGGTTGTCTTTACATGTGTCTCTATGTGTCTTTTTTCATAAAGACATCAGCCATACACGATTACCTGCCCTAATGTCATTTTAACTTAATTACATCTGCAAAATGCCTGCAGCTGTAGTCCTGTGGCATCCAATCCCGTCAGATCTCGGAAGCTAAGCAGGGTCAGGACTGGTTAGTACCTGGATGGGAGACCACCTGGGAACAGCAGAAGCTGTAGGCTTGGGAGAAGGACCTGGCAACCCCCTCCCAAAAATCAATCTGCCACTGAAAACCCTATGAACAGCAGAGAAGCACTGACAATGGTGTTTCCCCTGTTGTACAGAGGGTCACTATGAGTTGGATACCGACTCGAGGGCACCTAACAACAACAAGTATTTAGCCTGCAGCCATAGCCCTGTGGCATCCAATCTTGTCAGATCTCAGAAGCTAAGCAGGGTCAGGCCTGGTTAGTACCTGGATGGGAGACCGCCTGGGAACACCAGAAGCTGTAGGCTTGGGAGAAGGACCTGGCAACCCCCTCCCAAAAATCAATCTGCCATTGAAAACCCTATGAACAGCAGAGAAGCACTGACAATAGTGTTTCCCCTGTTATACAGGGGGTCACTATGAGTCGGATACCGAGTCGACGGCACCTAACAACAACAACAACACCATCTGCAAAAGACTACTTCCAAATAAGATCAAATTCATAGGTACCAGAGATTAGAACTGCAATATAGTTTTGGGGGAACATAATTCAGTTCATAATGTGTGGTAAGCAAAAAACTAGTACTAATTTCAATCTGCTTCACTAAGTTTTGAAGGCATTAATTAAAACTCCTTCCCACAGGCAACAGTACATAACCTTGGCTGATTATTAGAATTACCTGGAGAGCTTTTAAACATCCTAGTTCTCAATTGTGCACCACAGAACAACTAGATCAGCATCTCTGGAGGTGAGACTCAGGCATTCATATATCTGAAAGTCTCAAGCATCTCTAATGTGTACCGAAATTTAAGAGCTACTATAGTAGTAGTCTCCCACGTATCTGTCAGCTTGTGCTGTGGGGGCTTTCGTGTTGCTGTGATGCTGAAAGCTATCACACCCATATCTCAGGTACCAGCAGGGCCACCTATGGTGGGCAGGTTTCACCTGAGCCTCCAGACCAAGACAGACTAGGGAGAAGCACCCAGCAGCCCACACCTGAAACAATCAGCCATTGAAAATGGTGTCAAATATAATACTGGCAAATGAGCCACCCCGGCTGGAAGGCATTCAAGAAACCACTGGAAAAGGTGCCTCCTCAAAGTAGAATTGACCTTCATGAATGGAGTAAAGTCTCTGGGACCTACATTTGCTGATGTGATATGACTCAAAATGAGAAGAAAGATAGTGGCTACAACAATAGCTCAAACATAGAAATATCAGGTACATGACACAGTGCTGGGCAATATTTTGTTTTGTTGTACATAGGGTCACCATGAGTCAGATCCACCTTGACAGCAACTAACAATGTAGTAGTAGTAGTAGTAGTAGTAGTAGTAGTAGTAGTAATAGCAGTAGTAGTAGCAGTAGCAGCAGCAGTAATAGTAGACACAGAAGAAAACTAAGTGTGAAAAATAATCTGCTTGATTATTGAACACAATTTCACCTATAAAGTCAAAATACTCTTTTGTTTCTGAGAGCAGAAATTGAACTTAACTCCTCCATCACAGGCAAAGCAACTGCACAATTTTAGACTTCCCTCTACAGGGGCAAACTTGGCCCATTTGGTTTCTGGCATTTGGCCTGCCAGCTGTCAGGTGCTGTGCACGAGAGAACAAAAGCAAAGCCAGCATGCACACAGGTTCCACAGTCTCACCAACCAGGTCAACCCCCCACGGAAAAAACAATGGAAAGTTACTGCTACTCTCAGCTATCAGGTATCCATTTGCTCTTCTTCTTCAAGCAAAATAAATATAATCTCTAGTTATAACTGGAAAAGTAGAATTAATTAATAGCTCTCATTCCCAAAAAATCTGTCTAAAATGTGCTAGTTTATCTCCTACCAGTTTTCCCTTTTCCAACCCAATAGAATCATCATCCTCTGATCTTATTTCCTGCACAACATGGAGCTTACTGTTTGTTTTTACAACAGTTTAAATATGGTCATCTGTCTGAGACTTAATGTGTATTACAGTAAAGACTTCTTTATTCTTTCATACATTCAGCGCATATTACTCTAGTGCTACCCTCTAAGCCAACAAGGCATTTCTCTAGCCCCTGCCTTGAACTTTAGAACCTATTACAAAAGTCCAACATAACAAGCCAACAAATAAATATTTCAGGTAGTGATAGGCACTTAGGAGAATACTAAGCAGAGCAAAGATGAGGTAGGGCCCCTGGGATTGTAGCAGTCTGTTGACACTCTGTACCCAGTCCCTCTCCTTTGTCCTGATTGGAGGACTGGACAAGTGTATTACTTTCCTTTCTCCTTGTAACAAAATACCAGATAGGAATTTAAAAGGAAATAGTTATTTATTTTATTTTAGTTTAGTTTAGTTTTTGGCTCATAGTTGTCAAAGATTCAGTCCCAGTCTTTCGCTCTGTTGATTCTGGGCTTGTGGTGTGCAAGACCACCACAAAAATGGGATAAAGACCTGGCAGCCCATTCCCAAAATAATCCCCAAACTACCAGCCATTTAAAACCCTGTGAAGAGCATAGGAGTGCTGACAATAGTTCTGGGCATGGCACAGGGTCAGGTAGTGTTTCCTTCTGTTGTACATAGGGTTGCCATGGGTCGGACCTGACTCACCAGAAACAAGTCAAGGAAAAGCAATTAAGGGGAAACACCAGAGCTGAGGACTAGATGTAGACCATGACAGAAACTCACAGTTGCAGTGATATGACAACCACTTTACAAAAAGCAACCAGAGCAGTTTGTGAGTCTCAGAAGGTTGAGCAAGAGATTTTCTTCATGTGTGAACTCAGAATTGGTCTTTTCTTTTCTTTTTTTCTCAGTACTGGGGGTTGAACCCAGGGCCTTGTGCTTGCATGTACTGCAAGTCCTGGACCACTGAGCAGCATGCTTAGCACATTTTTTTTTTTTTTTTTTTTTTTTTTTACTTTTTGAGACAGGTCTCCCTAAATTACGCAGACTGCCTCTGGTCTCGATCTTGCAATCCTCCTGCCTCTGCCTCCCAAGTAGCTGGGATTACAGGCATGCGCCACTGTGCCCAGCTAGAATTGGTCTTTGATATCAAGAGGAAGCAAAGCCTACAGGCCAGTTGTCATCATTAGTGGGGTAGGCAAGAAGGATGGCCAGAGGAATGGGCAGATCTTAACACAGGGATGAAAAGATACTGATAACAAAACATTCTCTGCTTTTTTAGACACATTCCTACAGGAGATGAAGGACAAAGATAAGCTGAATACCCCAAATAGACTCTAAATGCGGTAAGTCGCTAAAGAGTTCTACTCAGTTTCATTTGAATAAATGTAAAAATAAGCAAGGATTCTGATTTGAAGGACTATAAGTAATTGGTTAAAAGATTATCTAATTTTATAATGTAATCAATTTTTATTTTTTTCATCTTTCTCTCCAATTCTTTACTGTTTCTTGCTTCTTGTCATTTAAATTCTTACTCTTTTCCAACTTGATGCCTTTTCTCCTTGTAAAAAAAAAAAAGATGACATTGTCAAGGAAAAGTAAGTGTAACCATTAATGTTTTAAAAAGAATACAGAAGTCATAATTTTCACTTAATGCGTTTCCTTCTCATTTTGTAGATTGCCCAATTTTAAATGAAATGTCAGAATCTGAATATGAATAATAAACAGAAGAAAACTGTATTCATTATATCAACAAGTTATGCTTAAATAAATCCTGGTTTCTACAACTATCATTTCAAGAGTCATTTTAAGAAAAAAAATGTAAGTAATCAGTTGAATCATTTCCCACATTATGTAAGATAATAGGAACTCTTTTTAATCCTTCTGCCCAAATATTCATTATATTGATATCTCTGTCATCAATTCTATAACTTTATTGTAATTAATATATATTAGCATGAATTTACAGCTAGCCAGGGTGTTCAGAAATAAGACATGTCACATTTCTCTAAATCAATTTTCATGAGCTCTGTCTTCCTTTCCTGCTAAATGGTTAGAAATTTGTGCTCCATCTTTGTTGAGATCCTATTCTTTCCCTACTGCATTGCAATGTGAAGATTATTCTCACTCTGCACTGGTCAAAGTCCGTGGCCTCTTGAAAGTGGGAAGCTCTGACGCTTCTCTATCACCCTTGACCAAAGGACTGTATTGGGTGTGTGCCGAGAGGGGTTGCTGACACTGGGTGCCTGAGAGGGAACCTAACAGGAACAGAGCTCTAGCCCTTGACGCTTTGCATGACCTCATGCCGCACAGATGAACCAAGGCGCTTTCACATAAAAGCACAGCTTTGAACATGAAAAAAATTGAGTTGATGTTTGGGTGGAGGTTTAATCTGTTAAATTTTAGACTGCATGTGTCTGGTTGGAGTTCAGGAATTCCTATGTGTAGACAGTGGGGCTTCAAACCAAACCTGAACTCTGAACCTGTTCCACTTCAAGCATTTAAAAAAATTTTTCTGTAAAACACCAGTAATACCAAAGAATGGTAATAATACAAATGGCCTAGATTATTCATGTAATACTGCTGACAATGTAAAAAGATAATCACAACAGAAAAAAGTCTGGACCTTAAACATAATTGGGATGCAAGGGTACATAGAAAAATAATCCCACAAAAAGACATGCAATGTAGAAGAGAGCCCTTTGGTGAGGGTGTAGAAGAAAAGGGGAGGTGCAAAAGGAGGTAAGGGGGAAGTTATCTTTGCAATGTACAATGAAACGCATATATGGAAATGTCACAATGAAATGCATGTGGGAATGAAACACATTAAGTTGTATATGAAAAATTTCCAATAAAAAAATTTTCTGAACCCAAACCCAGTGAACAGCTGGGCTCGGTTTCATCTTTTAATTTTTTTGGTATTATTTGGTATTTTATTATATATAAAAACTGAAAAAAAAATTAAAAACTTAGTTGTCTATCTACACATTTATTAAGATCTTAAACCTAGCCTGGCTTCATTGCCCATGTCTGTAACCCTAGCAACTTGGGAGGTGGAGACATGAAGATTGTGAGTTTGAGGCCAGAGGCAGCCTCTAGCAACTTAGTGAGACCTTCTCTCAAAATAAATAGAAAAGGGGCTGAGGGTGCAGATCAATGGGAGACGGCTTGTTTAGCATGCATGAAGACCTGGGTTCAACTTCCAGTACTGTCTTTTTTAAAAAATTTTGAACCCAAGCTGAACCCTGTACATTTTAACATACTGAATCTACATCTGAACCTGGACCCAATTTTTCAGGAGTTTGAAATCCTGTGTACAAGTCAGCTTAAACCACACTGGAACTCTTTGTAAAATGTTACTCAGATCCAAATTGCTCAATTGTTGAAAGAAAATGATGTTCTAAGTATCTAAAGTCAATCAGCAGCTGAATTTCAATTAGGGTCAACAGAACAGAATGCAATTTATAAAACTCAGTGGGTCACAAAGGCCTGAATTTATGAAAAGAGGTGGGTGCTGGTTTTCTAAGGTCTGATTTACTCTGTGTACCAAGCCTGCCAAATTATATACTTCCACATATCCTGAGGGATGGGCTGGGGTATAGCTCAGCTGGTAGAGTGCCATGCTACACTCTCTGAGGACCCGGGTTTGATCTCCAGCACCACAAAAATGGGAGAAGGACATGGCAATCCACTCCTGAAGCAGTCCAGAAACAATGAGCCATTGAAAATCCTATGAGGGTCACTGTGAGCTAGACATGACTCGATGGCACCTAATAACAACAACAATCCTGAGATATGCCTCCCTGGTGCACTTCATCTTTGGAACATAGAGTGTCTTCTTAAGCCTTCTTCAAATGATCCATATCACACAGAGCCCTGGCCACTTACAAGCTAAAAAGTAAGGAGGGAAATGTTCTCTGGAAAAGGCAGTTGCTGAAGTGCCCTGTATAATGCATATGATTACCCCAACACTCAAACTACACCTTTCCTTCCAAGTGGATTTTAGAATGGTGGGACAATTGGGCTGGGGCTTAGCTCAGTTAGTAGAGTGCTAATCTGCACTCTCTGGGCTCAATCCCCAGCACTGCAAAGGTGGGAGAAGGATGTAGAGTCCACTCCTGAAAACAATCCCAAAACAATTAGCCATTGAAAACACTATGAGCATCTGACTTGATGGTACCTCAAGTGCCAAAAGGAGGCTATCTGAGGGTTAAACTGAATACATTCCAAATTCCAGCTGACTGAAAATTCAATCATCTATAAGGGCTGTCTGTTGAATATTTTAATGTGCTAGAAATCGGTAGTTATAGTGCCATAAAGAAGCCATAAAATGAAGCCAGGTACCATGGCTCATGCCTGTAATCTCAGTGACTCGGGAGGCAGAGGCAGGAGGATCACAAGTTTGAGACCAGAGGCAGTCTGCATAATTTAGCAAGACCCTGTCTCAAAAAGTTAAAAAAAAAAAGGCTGGGGGTGCAGTTCAGTGGTCCAGCACTTGCAGAGCATGCAAGCACAGGGCTCTGGGTTCAACCCCCAGTACTGCAGAGAAAGAAGAGGAAGAAGAGGAAGAAGAAGAGGAAGAAGAGTAGTAGTAGTAGTAGTAGTAGGAGGAGGAGGAGGAGGAGGAGGAGGAGGAGGAGGAGGAGGTGGTGGAGGAGGAGGCGGTGGCGGCGGCGGCAGTGGCAGCAGAAGCCATAAAATGTCATAGACCTAATGTCATAAAAAGGAAAAAAAGGGATGAAGTCAGCATTATTTAAGAATGGCTCTTCTGTTGGGCAGAATTTCCTATTTATATGTGTTTCTCTTACCTGCCTCACTGTGATGCTTTCTGATCCTAAGAATGAAAACACTCTATGTCCTTTCAATCCTTAGCCACAGTTTTCTTCGGCCTTCCTAATGTCACCTAAATATGAGCAGATTTGAGGCACAAGAGCAGCAGAGATGGGAAAGCAGATTTTTTCATTATGATTTGCTAGAATATGAGCTCAGTGAAGATTTTATCCTACCTTCTTCATCCATTGCTATATTCATGACTGCCCATGTGCTAGTAAATAGCTATTGTTGTTAGATGCTATCAAATTAGGTCTGACTCATAGTGACCCTGTGTTCAACAGAATGAAACACTACACAACACTGTGCCATCCACAGGATCTTTTTTGTGTTTGAGCCCAACACTGTAGCCACTCTCTTTCTTGTCATTTTGAGCTGTGCCACATCAACAAATGAAAGTTCCACAGGCTTTACTCCATTCTCATCATTAAGGTGGATTCTACTTTGAAGAGGCAACTCTTCCCTTTTCGCCTCTTGAATGCCTTCCAGACTGGGGGGCTCATTTTCCAGCACCATATTTGACAGTGCTTCTATGCTATTCATAAGGTTTTCAATAGCTAATTGTGTTGGGAGTTGGCTGCCAGGTCCTTCTCTCTGGTCTACCTAAATGTGGAAGCTCAGCTGAAATTTGTCCACCATGGGTGACCCTGCTGGTTTCTGAAATACCGGTGGCATAATCTTTAGCATCACAGCAATACAAAGCCCCAACAGCACAACAAGCTGACAGACACATGGGGGAATGAATGGTAAACACAAACATTGGTTGAGTAAGCTGATTAATCAACTAACTGGAAGTAATAGAAGAGAGATACAGATAGATCAGTTTCTTCTCTATCCCTCCCAGCACTTGGAATTTTCACTTCTCCTCTAACCTCTTAAGCATAGTTTGCCTACATCTTGCAGCAAGCAAAGAGGCAGCTTCTCATTCCAACAGCATTCCCAGTTCTAGAGTTAACCCTATTTGGGAAACAGCTTTGCTTCCTGCTTAAATGAATATCTCTGTCTCTGTGATGGTTAGCTTAAGACTGCAGAAGTGTTTTGCAGTCCCCATCTGAACCCTGTCTTTCTATACTAGTCCTAAAAATTGTCTCCAGATTGTGTCTTAGATTTATTTTGTGGCAGTAATGTTTTTATTGAAAGCACTTAAGTTCTGTCTTTTAAATTAACAAATGTTTATGTCACTAGAGATTGCATCCCCAACCTTTTCTGCACTGTTCGTATAATAACTTGAGCTCAAGGGAATAAATATAGGAACAACTCTATCCAGTTTTCCTGTGATTGTCTATTTTTCTACTCCTCAGCTTAGGAAAACCAAACCGAGTATGAAGACATTAGCTTCCTGTGGGGCGTCGCTCTGCCACTGGACTCACTCGGGCCATGAGCGGGAACCAGCTGCCCAAGACCTGCTGTCTGGTGACAGTGAGCTAAGTGCTGGAGAACTGCATCACCCAGAAAGGAGATTTATGCCCACAGCTACTCTGAGAAGCACTGAGAAAGGCAGGCTCAAAGATTTATGCCCATGGTGGCTCCTTGCTTCTTTCTTCCAGTGATGACACTGACTCCAAGTGTTCAGCTCAACACAGCTCTTTTATTGCCTCATCTGTCCCAGTTGAATTGACCCTGAATGCTCTGTACACTGTCCTCATATTCCCTAACCTGGCCAATCAGAGACTGCCATGCCACGTCAGGTGATCAGGGCTTAACCTATCAGGGGGAAGATGCAAATGAGGCATCCAAAAAGGAACCAATCAGGAGTTTTCCCTTAATGGTCCAATCAGGGGCCATTCAGTAATTTGGAAATAGCCAATCAGGTGTCGAGAAGTCTGAGGAGAGGAGTTGGACACCATGGAAATGAGTCTCAGACCTCCAAGTGGGCAAGAGGGCCCTTGAGGCAAGCTGCCTCTCTAGACAGTGCCCTACAGCTTCCCTTCTAACAGCATGGCTGCACAGTGATGATGTCTGTCTCCCCATCCTCTGCTGCAGCTCTGGCTATGAGAGGTGGTGACTTGAAATGCACCCCTCAGTCCTGCAGACCATCCTGGACTATATTCTTCTGGAAAGGTCTATTGTTTATTTTAAGCAATATAAAATTAAACTAACAAAATATGTCTTTGGAACAATTGAGTCTTATATGTGAACACTTAGTCAAGCTCTGCATCCAGAACATCTGTCTGAGTGCTAGCCTCTCTGTGACACTCCCTCCTCTCTGAAAAGGCTTCTCCAGCCACAGCCACAGCAGCATTAGATTGTGTGTTTTTGTGAATATCTTTTATTCCCTTCCAGTACCACATAGTTTTCAGTAAGCATTGGTTTCAGAGAGCTCTTGTGCACACTGACAGAGATTTGGAGCTGTATATTAGTTTCATAGAGTGCTTGTAGAAAGTCCCTCAAACTGGGTAGCTGAAAGCAACAGAAATCATTTCAAACTTCTAGAAGCTTGAAGTCTGACGTTATATTGTCCCCTCCATGAAGACTCAAGGGATGTACTTTTCCTTGCCTTGTCTAGCTTCCAGTGCTTGTCATCAATACTTGGTACTCTTTAGCTCATAGATATGTCACTTCAGTCATGTGGCCACCTTCACCCTGTGTGTTTTCTCTTCCTGTGTGTCTATTGCTACATCCAAATATCCTTTTTAAAAAAAAAAATAAAGGCATTAGTCCTGTTGCATTAAGATCTATCCTAATGACTTCATTTTATTTTGATACCTCTGTAAAGATCTTATTTCCAAATAAGGTTGTATTCTGAAGTACTGTGGGCTGAGACTTCAATAGTCTTTGAAGGAAGGGGACAGAATTGTAACAGGAAGGATGCACAGTAACCTACACCTAGAAAAAGATTATGAACATTGTTTTTATTTCCCATTGCTCTGAGAGTCGAAGATTTGTGGTAGATGGAAGCAGGTGCTGGATTAGTGTCACTGAGGAGCCAGTTACAACATCTACCCCATTTAATGCAAGTACTCTGTGAAAGACAAGGAGGGACGTTGCCTGCTGCTTACTATGAGTTGATGCCAGAAACACAACTGTTTCCAGGACCACTGCTTCTGATTCTCTACTTGCTTGGTATAGTGAATCACTTATGAGCTATCATAACTTTAGTACATATCAGAATGATCTAGATAGAATTCTGGGCCCCAATCTTAGAGTTTCTGCTTCAGCAGGTCTGGATTATAGCCAAAAATAAGATCCTGGAGTGACAGGTTCCCTGAGAACACACTTTGGGAAACACTGCTTTAGTGTAACTTTATCTATGACAGTTAACAAAGTCACACCACACTAATTACTTTCCAATTCCAGCCACTCGAATAGAACTTACACAGGGCATTTCCCACAGCAATTTCCACACTGACAAACTGTCAAGTCAACACTAGTTTTAGAACAACATTTTTCTAATAATATATGAAGTCACATTGTCAGAATTGAGTAGCTCAAAATCTCCCAATAAACAAATCCAGGATATTTTTACTTTCTTCATTTACCACGGATACTGTTAACATTCTTGAGGTTCCAGCCTTCCCTTGACAATATTAACAGAACCAGTTCCTGTTAGCATGCCAAGTTTCAGAAACCTTATTTTTAACACTCTAGTCTGATACTATCTCACCTCAAATTCAGCTGGTCCCAAACTGAACTCCCCAATTTTTAACTAATCTCTGCCCTCGCTAATAATCTGGCTACAGTTCCCAACACTAGGAAGCTACCTTCAACTCTCCCGCTCACATGCTCCCTATGGTCAATCATCTGCTGGGGTCCACTGTCTTTACTCTTCTGGTTCTAGTCCATCCCTTCCATTTCCCTGTCACCCTTTCCTTCAGTCCCTCAGCCTGTCCTCTTGGTCTTCTCAACTTCATGGCTTTGATCCCTTCATTTCTTGCTAGAAACCATTCCATGGCACTTCAAATTTAAAATCATCAGCCTAGCATTTCAAGGTCCCCTATATTCTAGTCTCTACTCACCTTTTTAATCCTATCTCAAAATACTTCTCCTGATCCCATATACCAACACTCCCTGATTTTCCTCCCACACATTCCATACTTTCTCCTCTCCACCCTCTGCCATGTATTCTGGCAACAATGACCTCCATATGTCTGAATTAAACTCTCCTGCAACTTTCTCAAGAAACTCCCAACCACTCAAAGAGACATACTCTTCTTGTCCTCCCAAGACACATACTTTCAATGGATTTTCATGAGTTATGCTCCAGTAATTATTTGTGTATTTGTGAAGCAAATTGTCATTCTAATTATTAGTGTGTATCATTAATTTCACTTAATGGTACACTGAGATCTCTTTGACTTAGCATCCTTCAAGGCCCTAGTTCAGCTTTTCTTTTTCTTTTTCTTTCTTTTTTTTTTTTTTCAGTATGAGGCATTGAAGCCAAGACCTTGTGCATGCTAGGCAAGTACTCTACCACTGAACTGAACCCCCAACACCCTTTACTTAATTTTGAGACAAGGTCTTGCTAAGTTGCACAGGCTGCATCTAACCTCAAACTTGTGATCCTCTTGCTTCAGCCTTCCACATCACTGTACTTATAGGTATGCATCATGGCACCCAGCTCGTAGCTCAGTTTTAAACATAATAGGTAGGAAACTATTTTAGGAGAATTTTTAGCCAAAGATCAAGAGGGCATCTTTCATTTTTGGGGCAAATACTGACTATAAATTTGTTTGTAGAAAATATATAAAAGGTTGGGAACTCTAAGAAAGATTTTAGTAAGAAGAGGGCTTGTGACAATATATTTTTAATTTCTGCTCTAAATAACAATAGTTGAGAATCAGATATCCTCTCCCCTTTTTTGCCTCAGGCCTTTGAGATGAGTTATCTCACTTAATGGTCAACTGTTCTTGTAGATAGAGGTTTAGGAACTGTTCTACAGGTTCAGGCAAAAGGACTTTTGTCCATAATTTAAATCATAGAAAGTCTGGTCATAACTTCTCTACTTTGATTTAACCTTTCTCTTTTCTCTTTACTCAATATGGTTGACAGCAATGCTATAATCAGAAGTTTCTCATTTTGGGGCTTTTAAAATAGACTTCCTCTTCTCTACAAAAGAGCAATTTTAAGGGAACAGACTTTGAAAAATATCATGTGATAAGTGAGGACATGAAAAAATGAAGCTTCCCATGTTTGGGGGCTCTTTGTTTAAAATTAGGAAACTTTTCTTATTATACTGCACTCTGATACAGACAATTTTTTTAGTTATTTATGTTCACAGATGCAGAACTCCACACATACAATAGTCATGCATTTATCATATGATAAATACTCCTCAAAGTAGAGTCAATCTTAATGATGGGAATGGAGTAAAGCCCCTGGGACCTCCATTTACTGATGTGGCATGACACAAAACAGGAAGAAACATAGTGACTCCAAGAATGGGCTCAACCATAAAAAGATCATTTACATGGCACAGTGGTGGGTAGTGTTTTGTTTTTTTGTACATAGGGTCATCATGAGTCAAGTCCACCTTGATGGCACCCAACAACAAAACTGTCAAGATCATCGAAAACAGTGAAGAACCATCACAGTGAAGAGAAGCCTGAATGGACATGACAACTTAATATGTAGCAGTATTTTGAAGTGGTAGTAGGAAAAAAAAGGATGCTAGGTAAAAACTTGTTGTTGTTGTTGTTAGATGCCATTGAGTCGGTATCCAACTCATAGCAATCCTACATACAACAGGGGAAACACTTTGTCAGTTCTTCTCTGCTATTCACAATATTTTCAATGGTGGATTGATTTTTGGAGAGCAGGTTGCCAGGTCCATCTCCCACGCCTACAGCACCTGGTGTTCCCAGGTGGTCTCCCATCCAAGTACTAACCAGGCCTGACCCTGCTTAGCTTCTGAGATCTGACAGGATTGGATACCACAGGGCTACGGCTGCAGACAGGTAAAAACTAAGGATATCTAAATAAAGTATAGCATTAGTTAACAGTGATATATCAGTACTAATTACTATAAATACACAATACATACAAAGAATATTAGTAATAGAGGAAACTAGCAACTGGGTGAATGTTGACTGTGTATGGAAATCCTGTTGCTGTCTTCACAATTTTTTTCTGTAAGTCAACAACTATTCTAAAATAAAAAGATTATCTTAAAAATACTCTGGCCTGCTGCACATCAGCAAACCTCAAGTACTTCTAACTGTTATCAACATGCATTGAATTATTTTAAGCCACCATAAACCTTTGTATTTCAAAATCATCCAACATAAAATAAAGGAAGAAGAACTGATGCCTGTGTGGACCAGTGATACTTAGGCAAATAGCAATAAGTCTAAGGCTCCCAGACTTAACTATTTTACTCCAATAACGTGTTGTTGCTAGGTGCCGTCCAGTCGTGTCCGACTCATAGTGATGCTTACAGGGTGTTCAATGGCTGATGGTTTCAGGATTGCCTTGGGAGTGGGTTGCCACATCCTCCTCCCGCTTTTGTGATGCTGGGAATTGACCTCTGGATCTCAGAGACTGCAGAGCAGCGCTATACCAACTGAGCTAAATCCCAGCCCGATAACTTGTACACCACTTTTATCACCCAATGTCAAATCCTCACATCCTCAATCAACTCCAAACTCTCACCTGCATCAGCACAGTCTCAGCTCACAATCTTCCAGTGAGAAGCCTTGGCAAAAGATTTGGAAAACAGAAGGATGGCACTGTTATTCCCTTACATCAGTGACAGTCAGTGATGTGGATAAATGGCAGATGTTAAGACCGTATCATCATTTGAGTTCAACTTTTGAGTTTTAACCATGTCAGTTCTGTAGGCAGTTCAGATAATACATGGTAGTTTCATATGCATGAGGCAGTATCTTTTGGATATTAGTGGCAATTTTCCTAACTTCTATGCTCTTTGTTCTTCCAAGGATTCTATAGATATCCAATTTCTTATATTAAGATCCTCCCTAGTTGAAATACTTAGTGTAGCCTGTGTGATACCTAACCAAACTAATTGACAGGTTCAATTTGTTAGTAATTTAGTTATTGTATATAGCTACCATGTGGTCTGGGTCATTTAACTTCCAAATACGTTACCTCACTATCTCTTAGTAATTTATCATATTGCTGTACCAGAAAAAAATTACTTAGTCTGATATGTGGGAAATTTAATTATACCATGAATAGCTCATTCTTTGCTTCTAAGGATTATTATTTTGACCTATGTAAATCTTCATTCAATCTCTATATAATCATTTTTAGATGAATTGTTTATTTTAACAGTAAAGATCTATGATATACAAGAAAAAAGTAAAATCTCATACAAATAACAGAATTATTCATTATTTTGCCTCTGACAGAGATGCATCCAAAATGGTATTCACTCTTTTATGGGGGGAAAAACCCACATCTCTATACAAAATCTTCCGTGAATATACTCCCTAGTTCTTGAATTTAAAAAAATCAATGTAGATAAAATACAAATATTGAAGGAACAAAATTCAACGTCCACAGCTAGGGCTTCTTTAAAACTACCTGTTTATGACAGAGTAGGGTATGTTTAGATTTTCCTCAGCCAAACATCAAGAAATAAGTTGTGTTTGCAAATTCTAATTGCAAAGAATGTAAGTGAAATAAAATAGCATGTGAGTCTTTAAATAATAATAGTCATCATCTGAAGAAAGGAAGACAGGAGAGAAGGAAGGAGTAAAGAAAGAAATAATGGAAAAGGGTTGAGGCAAAGAATAGAAAGGGAATAGTGAGAGAAAGAAAAAATGAAATAAATACACACAAAAATTTTTTCGTTTACTTTGACATGGTTGTGAGACTCAGGTAAAGATTGCTACTATGGTAGTACCATCAGATCTACACTGTGGCATTAACATCGTGCCCAGGACTCTTCCATTTTGGAGGGCACCTTATTTGAAATGTGCTCCAAACTACATAGGAATCATGGTCCAACTTTATGAAAAAGAAAATTGACATACAGTCTCTTAAGAAGAACTAGAAGTTTCTTTATTTGTCCACCTGTTTGTTAGCTCCTAACAAAACGTTAGGAATGCTTATGTACAATCAAAAGAGATTCCATGTAAATAAAAGCAATTGTTTTATTTTTTCAATTTATTTTTGAACAAAAATTCAATGTTTTATGATTTTACTAGAGGGACATAGAGGATAATAATCTTATATAATCATTTTACTGGTAAATGGTGCATAGCTATTTCAAAACAGATAATTCAATAAGTAGCAATTATAGAACTATGAACTTCTCTTGAATACTAGTGGTTTTTCTTAAGAGTTCTTCCTAAAGCCAAGATATCCTTACTCTATTTAAAGTACATATTATTCACTTTGATTCTATAGTATTATATTAGTTACCTAGAAGGTTTTGCCTGCCTTTGAAATTATAGTAGGCAGAATTATTTGTTATTCTCTGGCATGCAAATTATATATTATATATCAATTATAATTTATAGGATCAGACTACTGAGAACACAACACACAAGGTAAGTTTTACAGGTGTCTGTCATAAAGCAGGCACTCACATATTTGAATATTAATAAACAATTCTAATTATAATCTTAAGGTACCTAAATTCATTATATCATACTTATTATACCTGAGGTGATTTAGAATCATTGTCTTGTTTGGGTCTCAAAGAAAAGGTAAGGTAAATTGTGTTATTGCCCCAATTAAACAGTTATGGAAACCAACACACAGAGAGGCTAAGTAACACAAATACACAATCTCCTAACTTTTTTCCAAGGTTTCATTCTCTCTTTTGTTCTTACAGAAAATAGTCCAGAACAGATACTTGAAGAGATGCAGAGATAAGAGTACAATTTGGATGACTGCCTGATAATAAACATTGTTGTTGTTGTTGTTAGGTACCATCGAGTCGGTATCCGACTCATAGCGACCCTCATAGGATTTTCAATGGCTCATTGTTTCGGGATTGCCTCGGGAGTGGATTGCCAGGTCCTTCTCCCATTTTTGCGGTGCTGGGAATTGAACTCAGGACCTCAGAGACTGCAACTCAGCACTCTACCAACTGAGCTAAATCCCAGCCTGATAATAAACATAGACTACTACTAATAAGCCTGCAGTCGTACCACTGTGGTGTCAGATCTCGAAAGCTAAGCAAGGTCGGGCCTGGTTAGTACTTGGATGGGAGACTGCCTGGGAGCACCAGGTGCTGTAGGCTTGGGGAAAAAACCTGGCAACCCAGTCCCAAAACACAATCAGCCACTGAAAGCCCTATGAATAGTGGAGAAGCACTAATAATAGTGTTTTGCCTGTTGTGCATAGGGTCACTGAGTCGGACACCACCTCCACAGCACCTAACCATAACTAATAATGATAAGAATATTGAATATACTAAGGACTTCCAAAAGAACTAACAGGTTTGTCCTAGAAGAAGTGCAACCAGAGTGCTCCTTGGAAGCAAGGATGGCTAGATGGTGTCTTATGTATTTTGTACATGTTGTCAGGTGGGATCAATCCCAGGGGAAGGACATCATGTTTGGGAAAGTGGCAGGTCAGGTCAACGAAAAAAAGGAAGAGGCTTAACTAGATAGACTGATACAATGTATGCAACAATGGGCTTATAAACAAAAGAGAGCATGTGTGTGGCCCAGTGTCAGGAAGAGTTTCGTTTTGTGGTACATAGGGTCCCTATGTGTTCAACTTGATTCCAAGGCACCAAACAACTAATAATAAATTCTTTCTGTGCCTTCTGGAGACCCAGAACTAATTTAGAAATCTTTCAGCTCTGACATAAAACTTGGGTACTTCAGTTTCCCAGAGATCTTGGAAACTATAATTGGCTAGGGAAAGAAAGATTGCACCAAGTCCCTTCTCTGTGCTGGCTGAAAACACACTTCTGAAATGCTTACAAGGTTACTTTTAACAGGCTGAGGTTTGACAGGAGCAATATTTCCTGGGCAGTTAAAAATAGGTAATGAAACAAAACAAATTATTTAGACATAGGCTAGCAATTTTAGTTGTAGGAGGTGTAAACAGAGTCCCTTTTTCAAAGTGAGTTAGCAATTATAAAAATCAATATGTGAGGCATGAAAATTGCTGGAAAGCACCAGCACATCCGACTTATCAAATCTTACTTTCCAGAGGTGTCTAACCTGGTTTTCATTCCACAGGCATCTGATAGTGAAGGTTACCTTAATTCTAAGGATCAGCCAGAGCGAAAGCATCAGAAGCAAAAATGGCGAGGATGTGTTAAGTTTTCAAAAGTTTGAAGGAAATTGGGGGAGGAAATTGACTTCGGTGTGTTCCATCCTAATTTCCACTCTGCTCTGGGCAATTTTAACAGGAAAAGATTAGATACCATCAGCCTAGTACTGCTGTAATAGTAGATGGTCAAGCGTGTGATTCTCACTATTCTCCCAAGGCATTTTATCTTTGCAAATTGTCCTATTTTTCAAAAGGAAAAAAATAAAACACCATGCATATTTGATTTTATTTTGATTAAAAATGTCTTTAAAAGAAAGTCAAATAATTATCTCATGTTTCCTCTGAAGAAAAAGGCAAATTAATAATATTCATATCCATCTATAACAAGTGCTTTTGCCTGTACATAAGGTTTATGCCACCTCATCTTTCATTTGAGCCTGCGGCTGTAGCACTGTGGTATCTGATCGCACCAGATCTCAGAAGCTAAGCAGAGTCAGGCCTGGTTAGTACTTGGATGGGAGACCACCTGGGAACACTAGATACAGTAGGCTTGAGAGACAGACCCAGCAACCCACTCTCGAAAATCAATCCACCATTGAAAACCCTATGAACAGCAGAGAAGTACTGACAATAGTGTTTCGCCTGTTGTACACAGGGTCACTATGCGTCCGAAAACGACGAAGGCACCTAACCACAACAACATCTTTCATTTGCAATACAGTTATCCTCCTTTTCCTTACTTACAAGTTGTTTTTGAAACATAATATTTGCTTCAGTAAAAGTAACTTTGCAGACATTACATTCTGGAAGCCATCTTTATAACAATTTAACAGCTGGTGAAACTGAAATAAGAGGTTAAGTGCCTTATTCCAAAAAAAATAGCAAATGAGTTACAGTGTCAGAAATAGAACTCAAGTCTCATGACCCTTTGTCTAGTATTCCAGTTCAGAATGAAAGTCTGAATTATTAAAAACAGTTCTAGGAAAGAAGTGTTCTAATGAGGACTACGCAACTGAAATAGGACAACTGCCTCTGTGTTCATTTACAGTTACAAAAGAACTTGATTCTCATTCAAGTTATACTATAATTACAAAGCAAAGATATGCATTCTTGTGAGAGAAAGCGCTTAAGGTGATTTAAATATTATCTTCAGCACAATATAATACAATTATTTTTAATATTTTATTTTATTTTGGTACTAGAAGGTTGAACTCAGGGCCTTAGGCATATTTTGCAAACACTCTCCCACTGAGCTGCACCTCCAGCACATTTCTAATTTTTAACCTTGAGTCAGGGTCTCACTAAGTTACACAGGCTGCTTCTGGCCTTGAGCTTGCGATCCTCCTGCCTCTGCCTCCTGAGTTACTGAGATAACAGGCATGTACCAACACTCCCAGCAAAAGTAATTTTTTTTAAAGCAAAATAGCAATTCTAGTCAAAACAACAATGACTAATATCTGTAATAATAACATATCATCCTAGTGTGTTAAAATGTACAAAATACATAACCTACGAACACAAGGAAAACGAGACTCAGAAAAAAACGGTTGAATTGATTCATTACAGTCATGGTGCTGGAGAATGGTATGCTAGTAACTTGAACTGGTTCTGATTTTAAGTCTGATGCTGTTACTGAGTAGAATTCACATTTACTTACTTTATAATTAGAATAATAACATCAATAACAACTATTTATAAACTAGAGGTAAACCATTAAGGCAATTCATTTGTGAAGACAATGCTTATAATTTGGCATTGTTTGTTTAATCTACAACAGGAGGGAAAAAAGAAAAAACCCTTTACTCATATAACAATGCAAGTCTTGAAAGGAAATTACAGAAGCAATCATATCTTCAAAGGAAAATCAAGTGTGAGTGAACTCACTGCACAACTGGGATGTTATGGGACATTTATTTCAACCAATATTTATTAAGTGCTGTTATTTGCCAGGTTCTAGGACACTTCTACCCTCATGTGGTCCTCTGGCCTTCTCTTCTTTGTTTTAGAGACATACACTCACTAGGGTATAGGTCTGCTTCATCTGCAATGACAGGTGGTGATTTACCTGGGCATGGTCACATTAACACAAATTATCACTACGGAAGCTAGTCCAAAGGAAGAATTAAATGTCAATGGGACAAACAACCACTGACTAAAATGTGAAGTGAGAGTCTTGGCAGGGCTGGCAAGGGAAGCTTCTGCAGGTCAGGCAACACAATAAAGCCTTGTGACCTAAAGAGATAGAACTATGAGCTGGGTGCGGTGGCACACACCTATAATCCCAGCAGCTCAGGAGGCAGAGGCAGGAAGATTGCAAGTTTGAGACCAGAGGCAGTCTGTGTAACTTAGAGAGACCCTGTCTCAAAAAGTAAAAAATGGGCTGGGGGTGCAGCTAAATGGTCCAGCACATGCAAAGCATGCAAGCGTGAGGCCCTGGATTCAACTCCCAGTACCGGAAAAAAAAAAAAAAGATAGAACTATGAAGTGGATTGGCTAACCAAGTTACATAAAACAAGCATTCACAAAAGTGATATAGATATCTCGATTTCTTATTTTTTAACAAAATAACTATATATACACTTGCATATATATACATGTATATGCATTTATGTGAAATCTTCAGATTATTGAGCCAAAGGCTTTATTTAGGAAAATATTTATGGATCACAGTCTGGTGCCGTCTTTCTTGCATAAACCACACCTATAATACATTACCTATGATTTTTAGTTTGTGGTTCCTAAAGTGGAACATCCTGCAGCTGCACCACTGTGGAGTCCTGTCCCACCAGATCTCAAGCAAAGCAGGGCCAGACTTTGTTAGTACTTGGATGGGAGGCCGCCTGGGAACACCAAGTACTACAGGCTTGGGAGAATGACCTGGCAGCCCACTCCCCAAAAGCAGTCAGCCATTGAAAACCCTATAAACAGCAGAGAAGCACTGACAACAGTATTTTGCCTATTGTACATAAGGTCGCTATGAGTAGCACACCGAATCAACAGCACCTAACAACGACAACAACAAAGTACAATTAGAACATAAAGATCTCTAAAGGCAAACTGACTGCAAAATTCCTCTGAATTTCAGGTTTTTCATGACATTCTTCCCATTATTTTAGAGTTGTCTAGGCAGACACCTAATTTGAAAGTGTTTATTAGGTTTTCTGAAGTATTCAATTTAGTCTTCATGGTTACCACATTTTTCTAACTTGTATTTTACTACTGTATGTAATGCCTGCAGCCGTAACACTGTGACATCAGATCTCACAAGCTAAGCAGGGTAGGGCCTGGTTAGTACTTGGATGCAAGACCACCTGGGAACACCAGGTGCTGTAGGCTTGGGAGAAGGACCCAGCAACTCACTCTGAAAAATCAATCCACCATTGAAAACCCTATGAATAGCAGAGAAGCACTGACAATAGTGTTTGGCCTGTTGTGCGTAGGGTCGCAACTAACAACAAAACAAACACAACTGTATGTAATATCTAAATTACATAATCACAAGGGCAATTCAATTGGTATAAGTAGATTTAATTGCTAATACCACTGACTCATGATAAAACTGGTAGGATTGGAAATGTACAGGTATGCAGAAGTTGCATACTAATGGAAAGAAACCAGTGTGTTATGGGTATTGGTTAGTATAATACCAAGGGAAAGGAAAAGATCAATGAGTCCAAATGGAGGATTCAACTTCTCATGTCCAGTGAAAGATGTTGTTGTTGTTAGGTGCCATTGAGTCGGTATCTGACTCATAGCAACCCTCATAGGGTTTTCAATGCCTGTTTTGGGATTGCCTTGGGAGTGGATTGGGCTGAGATTTAGCTCAGTTGGTAGAGCACTGCGCTGCAGTCTCTGAGGTCCTGAGTTCAATTCCCAGCACCACGAAAATGGGAGAAGGACATGGTAATCCACTCCCAAGGCAATCCCGAAAGAGTCAGCCATTGAAAACCCTGTGAGGGTCTCTATGAGTCAGATATCGACTTGATGGCACCTAACCTATCAAGATTGGAGGAAGACTCATTAACAACCTGCGTTATGCAGATGACACCACTTTGCTTGCTGAAAATGAAGAGGATTTAAAACATTTACTGATGAAGATCAAAGATCATAGCCTTCAATATGGGTTACGAATAAACATCAACAAAACAAAAATCCTTACGACTGGGTCAGCACACAACTTCACATTAAATGGAGAAAAGATTGAGGTTGTCCAAGATTTTACTTTGCTTGGCTCTATAATCAACACCCGTGGAAGCAGCAGTCAAGAAATCCAAAGACGCATTGCTCTAGGAAAAGATGTGGCAAAAGACCTCTTTAGAGTATTGAAAAGCAAAGATGTCACATTGAAGACGAAGGTGCGTCTGACTCATGCCATGGTATTTTCAGTCGCATCATATGGTTGTGAAAGCTGGACATTGAACAAGAGCGACAGAAAAAGAATTGATGCTTTTGAATTGTGGTGCTGGAGACATCTATTGAATATACCATGGACTGCCAAAAGAACCAACAGATCTGTCCTAGAAGAGGTACAACCAGAGTGCTCCTTGGAAGCAAAAAATGGCCAAACTGCGTCTTACATATTTCGGACATGTAGTCAGGAGAGAACAATCCCTGGAGAAGGACATCATGTTTGGAAGAGTGGCAGGTCAACGGAAAAGAGGAAAACCCTC
>VMDO01019190.1:0-12823 GCA_007922755.1 Pedetes capensis | reverse complement strand
GAGACCATTAGTGATAATACTGCTGTACCTATATTTACTGATATAAAATGTGTTTGAAGAATACTAGAATATTAATACAAATATGAAATATTTGAAGAGATATTGTCCACAATATTTTCTGAACCATAAAAGCTATTCTTGTGTTTTCCGGTTCAGTAAGTTAAATACCAATTATCTTTTCCACATTGTTTTCTGAAAGCTTTAAGGAAGACAAAAATATCTACATTTCAGAGGCTTTTAGGTAGCAAGTTGTTAAACAAAATATTCAGTATTTTATCATCCATGAAATTCCCTAAGTAGCAGTCATTATAAAAGTTACCTAATGAAAATATATTTTTTCTATGATATAGTTCATAATTGTGAATATTTATGTCCTAAAGTGCAATCAATCAGGTACATTACATTTATTATATTTCAGTTCTTCCCTCCTGTGTTCTGAAAGAGCATCATGTTTAATTGTTTTTATGCCTCACAAATTAAAATAGCCCATAACACATAATTGGTAATTCTGTTAAACAGGTGCATTATCATTTTAAATGGTCTTTTAAAATATCTAAGTAGCTGAAATTTGCCAATTGAGGGTCATTTTTTAATTGAAATAAAAGCAAAAGAATGAATTTTCTCCTTTAAATATTCAATTTTAAAAATTATATTTGAATTCAATTCTAGCATATCATTTTAATAAATCATATTATATGCTTAAAAATAAAATAGTAATTTTTGAGGTACCCAATACTATTTTGGATTCACATAACATAGAAAATATACAAAATGCTGAATAAATTCCAGGACTCTGTGTGTGTGCACACGTGTGTGTGTAAGTACAGTGGTTGTAATTAAAATTAACAAGATATAGACTTCATTTAATTGACTGGAAAATTCACCTGAATTATAAGTACACATATTTATTTCCTGTTCATGGGCTTTGTGGGTCAGCTATAGTGATTCTGCTCCAGATTACATTGAGGTGTGAATCATTATAAAACAACTGAAGAAGTAAATCCTGGTTTACAACATTCTCGTGGTAGTGGGTAGGAACTTTCAGGGGGAATGATTTTTCTTAAGGCTTTTTCTTGGGACTGATAAACTGAAGCTTGTTTCCTCATTTCACTGGTCCCAAAAAATCACATAGCTAACCAAAAAAATCAATGGGAAAATGAAGTATGTTCCACCCACACTAAGGCATGGCAAAGAATAGAAGAGAATTTTAAAGAAACCAAATAATATACCATTTATAATCTAGGATAAACATATAAATTCCCAGACACATACAATTTACCTAAAATGAATCACGCACAAATAGGAAACCTGAACAATGACCAATGAGATTAAATTAGTCATAAGTCTCCCACCAAAAGAATACAGAACCTTATAGCTTCCCTGCTGAATTCTACCATTTAATGAAATGATAGCAATTCTTCTCCATTCAAAAGAATGGAGAGAAAAAATCCTTCCAACTCACTCCATGAGGCTAAAACTACCCTGATACCAAAACCAGATAAGGACACATACACACACACACACACACACACACACACAGACACACAGAGCTACCTGTCAATATCCTTCATGAACACAGATGAAAAAATCCTTAACACAATACTGTTGTTGTTGTTAGGTGCTGTGGAGTCAGTATCTGACTTATAGTGACCCTACGTACAACAGGTGAAACACTATTGTCAGTGCTACTCTGCTATTCATAGGGTTTTCATCGGTAGATTGATTGGGAGGGGGTTGCCAGGTCCTTCTCCCAAGCCTACAGTATCTGGTGTTCCCAGGCATTCCCAGGCTGTCTCTCATCCAAGTACTAACCCGGCCTGACCCTTCTTAGCTTCCAAGATCTGATGGGATCGGATGCCACAGGGCTATGGTTGCAGACACAACACAATACTAGCAAACTGAATTCAACAGAAAATCCAAAAGATCCCTTACTATGATTTAGTGGGATTCATCCCTGGGATTCAAGGATGGTTCAACACATGCAAATCAATAATTATGATACACCACATTAACAGAGTAAGTGCAAAAGCCATATGATCATTTTAATGTTGTTGTTGTCAGGTGCCATTGAGTTGGTGTCCTATTCATAATGACCTTCAATACAATAAAGTCCATATATGCCAAGCTTAAACTAACATAATACTGAATGAAGAAAAATTGAAAACTTTTCTTCTAAGATCCAGAACAAGACAAGGATGCTGACTTTTACCATTTTTATTAACATTATACTGGTAGTCCTAGCCAGAGAAATTATTCAAGAGAAAGAATGAAAGAAAAAACACCAAAGTTAGAAAAGAGGAAGTCAGGTTCTTTGTAATTGACATGATCTTAAGTATATACAAAACTTTTGACAACTCCACCAAAAAAATAAATAAATAAACTTTTGGAAGTAATAAACAAATTTAGCAAAGTAGCAGGAAACAAAATCAACATATACAAATCAGTACTGATATTATGTTAGTGCCAGCCATCTGAAAAACAGAAATTTAAAAAAAATTCCATTTACAATAGCTACAAAAGAGAAATAGCTAGGAAAAATTTAGCCAGTGGTGAAAGATCTGTACAAGAAAAATTCCAAAAAAAAAAAAAATTAATGAAAGAAATCAAAGAGGATGAAAATAAACAGAAAAGATAACCCTTGTTTATGGAATGGAAGAATTAATATTATTAAAATGTCCATATTACCCAAAGTGATCTACAAAAATCAATACAATCCTCATCAAAATACCAATGATATTCTCCACAGAACTAGGAAAATCAATTTTGAAATTCCTACAGAACCACAAAAGACACCAAAAGAAGCCTTGAGGAGAAAACAAGGTGGAAATGTTACACTACTAAACATCAGAAGAATACTACAAGTAACTAGTAATCAAAACAGCACAGTATTCACATAAAAACAGACACAGAGACCAATGTTATAGAATAGAGAACCCAGAAATAACCCCACACATTTGCAGCCAGTTGATTTTTCACAATGGTGTCAAGAACACACAATTGGAAAAGGAAAATCACTTTAGTAAATGATACTGGGAAAACTGGATACCCATATGCAGAAGAATGGAACTAGACTTCTATCTCTTGTCAGTTACAAATGTAGCAATTCAGAATGTATTAACAGCTAACATATAAGACTCAAAACTTAAAATCTATTAGAAGAAAACCGAGGAGAAATAATTTAGGATATTAGCCTGGGCAAAGACATTTTGGACATGATACCAATGCACAGCCAATAAACAAATAAACAAACAAATAAAATTAGTAAAAGGATGACATCAAACTAAAAAGTTTCTGCATAGCAAAGGAAAAAATCAACAACAGCAAAGAGACAACCTACAGAATGGAAGAAAATATTTGCACACTGTACATCTGACAAAGGGTTAATATCCAAGATATATGAGGAATTCAACTCAATAGCAAAACATTTAAAAATTTTTATAGATTAAAGATCTGAATAGGTATTTCTCAAAAAGGAAAATGTCCAACCGGTGTATGAAAAAGTCCTCCTTGCATTTCTAGTTAAGTAAATGCAAATCAAAACTACAATGAGATACTACTTGATCCCAGTTGGAATGGCTATTATCAAAAAGACAAAAAACAAACATACAACAATACCATAACAAAAACCAAATGCCGCTTAGGATGTGGAGAAAGGAGAGCTTTTATAAACTGTTGGTGGGAATGTAAATTAGTAAAGTCACTGTGGCAGTACAATATGACAGTTCCTCAAAAAATTAAAAGTGGAAATACCATATGATCTAGCAATCCCACTACTGGCTATATATCTAAAGGAAAAGAAATCAACATACCAAAAAGGCACATGCACTCTCATGTTTATTATAACACTATTCATAATAGCCAGGATACTGAACCAACCTCAATGCATATAAATGGAAAATGGATAAAGAGAATGTGGTGGATATACACAGTGCCATATTATGCAGCATAAAAACATGAAATCCTGTCATTTGAAACAAGGTGGATGAGAAACATCGTGTTAAGTGAAGTAAGTCAGACACAGAAAAACAAACATCACACAATCTCATTCATATGTGTAATATGAAAATGTTGATCTAATAAAGTTCAGAATAAAACAGTGGTCACCAGAGATTGGACAGAGTATGGGGAATAGGTGATGGGAAGAGGTCAGCCAACAGGGACAGTGTGATAGTTTGGTAGGAGCAATGACTTCTGGTGTTCTATGGCACACATGGGGGTGCAGTTTAGTTCAGTTGGTAGAATGCTTACTCTGCACGCTCTGAGACCCTGGGTTTGATCCCCAGCACTGCCAAAATGGAACAAGGACCTGGCAGCCCACTCCAAAACAATCCCAAAACAATCAACCATTGAAAACCCTATGAATAGCAGAGAAGTACTGACATAGTGCCAGGCATGGCACAGTGTTAGGGAGTAGTTCTTTCTGTCATCTACAGGGTCACTATGAGTCAGACCTGACTTGAGGACACCTAACAACAACAACAATAGCACATTAGGATGAAAATAATGAAAAATAATGCATTGTATATCTCAAAATAGGGAATTTTTGAATGCACTCACCATAAAGATATAAAACTTCAATGTGATGTGGACCAATTACCCTGAGTTGATCACTAGTCAGTATGTACATGAATCAAAATATATTGCCAGTCAGCATAGCCCAATCCTGCAACTCCAGCAACTTGGGAGACTGAGGCAGGAAGATCACAAGTTCAAGGCCAGAGGCAGCTTGTCAACTCAAGAAGACCCTATCTTAAAATAAAAATACAAAAGCAGCTGGAAGCGCAGCTCAGGGATAAAGAACTTAGCATGCATGAAGTCCTTGGTTCAATACCCAGTACTGAAAAAAACAATCACATTGTATCTCACAAATTTGTACAAATATGTGTCAGTCAAAAAGTAAAATTCAAAATAGTAACCATCTTCCAACTGAGAAATTGATAAGTATCTTTCCAAAATATCTTATCATACCACTTAATAATTTTTATAATACTACTGTTACCTTATTCCTGGTGGCCCTAGCTGAAAAACTAAAAGTAATTCCCTGTTCCTCCATTTATGTCACATGAGATCAGTCAAAACCTCTTGCTACTTCTCCCTCCCAAATATCCATTGTAAAAGTCCATTTCATTCTACCCTCGTAACTGTACTATTTCAGGATATTGTTACTTCTCACCAAACCATGACAGTAACTGGTTTCATTTAAAAGAATCTGCTTTAACAGATTGACCTCAAAATCTCACTGGCTTAACAGAACAAAACATTTATTTTTCACTCACAGATTGTGCAAATAGCTATTCTGATTTTTTGGGAAGTTCACCTTCACAAACAATGACTTAGAGTCCCAGACAACTTCTCTCCAATGCTCTACTATTTTCCTATATCTCTTCCTATGGATAAAGACTAGGCAGGATCACACGTTGATGGGTTTTGTGCAGCAGGCCTGGAAGTAACACACATCACTTCCATCTACTTTCCTTCAGCTAAAACTCCATCAGATGGCTTTCACCTTCAGAGGCATTGCAATATAATTTAATGTATGCTCAGGAGGACAGCAAAATGCATTTGGCTCATAGCTAACAGTCTCTGCTTCAACCTTCTAGCTGATCTCTTTGCTAGCAAGAATGGCCACCCTTGTCAGCATAATTTTGCTAAAGCATAAATTTGATCATGTTATTCTGCTGAGAACCGTTCCATAATTTAACGATGGAAAATAGAACCGAAGTTCTTGCAAGATGGATGAGGCACTTCATGTGAAGACAACCTGCTCTTCAGCCACCCTGCATTATTCTCCGTCCTGAGAAAAGAACATGCTGAACCCTCTCTCTGCTGTGCTGTTGCTGTAACCAACCCCACACTGCTGTCCACTCAGTGAATATTTAATCAACTTTAAAGCTCAATTAAAGCAGTGCTTCTCTACAAGGTCCTTCATTATTGCTTTAGCTCTCATTTAGAAATGACCACTCTTCCTTTTATTCCATTTATCCCACATACTCTTTTGCCATGAGAACTATAATACTCTACATACTTACTGCCTCTCCTTCACTACTATTTCCATCCACCTAGGAAAAAGCAGTGGGTACAGATTCTTTTGCATTAACACTTGATATTATTAGCCATCCCAGCAAGTGAATACAACCACGTAGGGGCAGTAATAGTGTTGTGACAAAATTCAGCTAACCTCCTAGATAGAATCAAATGATGGAAACCACCGTAAAACCACATGTAATCCACAATGTTATCATACTATTCTGAAAGGTGCAGCCCATTTGACTCCTTGCCATGAAAGGATGGAAGTCGTTGTAGAATAATTCAAGCTATTCCTCATAAATTGAACACTTTTCATCAGCGAATATCATTACTACAGGCAGAATATTTATGTCCCTTCTCAAGTTCATATGTTGAACTCTAACTCCAGTGTGATGATATTAGCATGTGGACCCTTTAGCAGTGGAACCCTCTGGAAAGGGATCAATGTCCTCAGTGCCCTAATTAGTATCTGAAGACAGCACAGTTCCCCATCATCAAAGATATAGCTAGAAAAGCAAACACCAAATCTTCCTGTGCTTCGATCTGGGATTTCTGAACCTCCACAACTGTGAGAAATAAATTTCTGTTGTGTATAAGTCACCCAATTATTTTGTTAAAGCAGACATAAATGGACTAAGGTAAATGACAAACAACTGGGGTTAATTAAGGCTGAAAACCTTTAAAGTGAGAGCTTCTGATTAGTGTCGCCAAGGCTATCACATCACCCGGAGATTGTTTCTGATTAGAGCCCTTGAGATTATTCAGGGTTAACTAACTTCCCCTAGGGTAAGGTCAACATATCCAAGAGTTTTCTTCCAGAACGGGAGCCAAAATTTCGATTACAAGAAACTATCTAAGTAAACATTTGTACTGTTAAGATAACCAAGAGATAATAAAAGTTACCACGGAAAATTCAGATAAAAATCCCAGATTTTGCGTTGGTCAATTATGATATGAACATAGTCACTGAAGAACCATCTCATGGGAAAACATCAATGAACCATCTGCTTTAAGGACATGAAATCATTTTCAGAATACTTTTATGTATATTCTTTTCTTATTTTGGAAAACAGCAATGGATTTGTAAAGTCACTTCTCCAACCTGGCTTTAAATGAGGAATTTAAATGAGCAATTTGAGCCTTAATATTCTTTCAATGAACTAACATTTTTTTTCAGTCAATTCTGGTTGCCTATTTCTTTCCCATCAACATGAAATGGAAAAACGTCCAGAGAGAACACCATTTCTCTGATAAACCTTTTCCATATATGAAAGAAACTCTCCTGCTTCCAGTTAAGATGTTAAAAAGGCAACAATAAGAGAAACCTGGATAAAATAGGAGTCATACTCTCCTATGGAGCAGGTGAAAAGCAATGGATACAGAAAACACTTGTTGTTATGTTGTTAGGTGCCGTCCAATCGGTATCCGACTCATAGCGACCCTCATAGGGTTTTCAATGGCTGACTGTTTCGGGATTGCCTTAGGGAGTGGATTGCCAGGCCCCTCTCCCATTTTTGTGGTGCTGGGAATTGAACTCGGGACCTCAGAGACTGCAACGCAGTGCTCTATCAACTGAGCTAAATCCCAGAAAACACTTACAGAATGGTAATTCTGGAAGGAAGGAAGTTTTCCAAAGAGGGCCACAGCAGTTTCCACTTCTCCAGCGCAGGCTTCTCTGAGTGCAACCTGAGGAGTAGGGCAGGTGCAAAAGCAGATTGTTTGGGCTGATAATTCTAAACTCTAACCCTACACATCGGTGAACATTATATTCTGTATAGGATTTGATATTTTGTATAGTATTTGATTTTTTTTTTTGGTTTAGTAAAATTACTCAAGTAAAAAATGCAGTTTTATGATAGCAAAACAAAATTCATCCTCTGCATTAAAAAAGATGCTACAGATATGGTATAAGACAACAATCTATTTTTAACCATAGAAATAGATTGTCAATATACTTTGGCAGACAAAACAGTAGAGGGCTGACAATTGCATAAGCCAATACTATTTTCTTATAAAAGCAACACAGTTAAATGCTGTATCTAGAAGTATACCTGTAACACTAATTTGTTGCTCTCTCAACAAACTACAATGGTCTGAATTTCAGAATATGTCCTATGACCTTTGCTGTACTCTATCACATAAATAAGAATGGAAGTTAATATATGTTTCAGTGGATCACCAACAAAGAGATAAAAGAAAGAAATCAACGAGAGTAAAACTAAAATCCTAAGAAAGAGCTCCTAGCTGGAAGAAGCAGTTAATCATGTAACTCACTACTCCATCATGGATCCTTAGGCTGGAAGCTTATAGGCAGCATTAGATAAATCCTGGTGGATCTAAAAAGGTTTGTTGTTGTTAGGCGCCCTTGACTAGAGTCCAACTCAGAGTGACCCTCATGGGATTTTCAATGATTGGTCGCTTTGGGGATTACTTCCGGATTGCTTCCGGAGGGGATTGCCACGCCCTTCTCTCTTCTTTTGCCCTGCTAGGGATTAAACAGAAGCTTCAGAGAGCTCAGACCAGCACTCTACCAACTGAGTTGAACCGCAGCCCTAAAAAGGCTTGTAGTCCAACTGAAAAAGGAATCATGGGAAATGAAAGATATAAGGCTACATCTAGCTCCAAAAATCTTAATATATGAGTTTAAATATTATTTCTTTGCATTAAACAATTGTATTTAAGGCTTAATCTATGTGCCTTTAAGGTGACCTGGATTTTTGCTGAGCTGTCTTGCGTAGTTTAGTAATGTTCAAACTAGACATCCAAAGTTGACAAGAAATTTTGGAATTTGTATCCATTCCCCATAACACAAACATACACAAATATGTAAAAATGTAACACAAATGTTATGTTATTTAAATAGCTCTTGCCATTAAGTTGCATGCGCTTAGAAAAAGCCCAGTTGTGGCAGTATTACATTATTACTTATGCAACACTTGGTGCCTTAGCAGCACATTCCAGGCAAATTAGGGAATTCAGTTGTGACAGCAATTTCCCTGCCCGCTCTCACTGGTAATTTGCAGTGCTAGGCCATGTCAAGATTCAGGAATAACCTCACAATGGCTGTTTTTGGAGCAGCTACAGAATTTATTCTGCCAGGATCCAGATGTGCCAGTGAGCCACAGCTCGGCTAAATAGCTCAGATTAAATGCAGGATTCCTCCAAATCATAACTTAAAATTAAAGTATGTCCAGGATTTAAAAGATTTTGTTTATGTGAGTAAAAATCTAAGGGAAACATCCCTTTCTAATTATCCCTTCAGTCTTTTTTATATTGAAAGATGTAATTTATACCATATGACTTTAAAAAATCATAACACATAATTCTGATATATATTTATGGATAAATGATATAGATTATATATTATCTACAATATTGTACACATTACAAATCTTGTATAAAATGTATATTTTAGAAACCTTCAATAAAAATGAGTAATTAATATTTTAAAATTTTAATATTTAGGCCAGGCATGGTGCGGCATGCCTGTTATCCCAGCACTGGGGAGACTGAGGCGGGAGGATTGATGTGATTTCAAGGCCAACCTGGTTTATACAGCAAGTTCCAGGACAGCCTGGACTACACAGTGATACCCTGTTACAAATTAATTAATTAATTAACTAATTAGTTTTAATTTTTAGTGATATAAGACACTTGCTTTCACTGACATTCATTGTTATTATGATGACAATGTTGTTGAATATGTTTCCTTATTTTTTGTAATACTGCTGATTATTTTGTGATACAGGTACATGCAAGATTCTTAGAAATCTTATACTAGTTTTATGCACTAGGTTTTATGCAAGATTCTTAGAAATCTTACACTAGTTTTATGCACTAGGTTTTACTGGCTCTCATAGCTAAAAATGCATCTCAAAAATATTGATAAATCCAAATGGAGAGATGTGTCCCTGGCTGTATTTTCAATATTATAATTGCTATTTCAAAAAGTAATATTAATAAGGATTTTGTTAGAAGGTGCTTTACATTTATGAAGAAACTTTATTTTTTCCTCTCATAATTCTAATTTAAATTTTGGGGTATCTTAATGCAGATACTTTGTTAACAAATTATATAGTTTACAAATTATCATGTTGTTGTTGTTGTTGTTGTTGTTGTTGTTGTTGTTGTTGTTAGGTGCCGTCGAGTCGTGTCTGACTCATAGCAATGCTTATAGGGTTTTCAATGGCTGGTTATTTCAGGATTGCCTTGGGAGTGGATTGCCAGGCCCTTCTCCCATTTTTGCGGTGCTGGGAATCGAACTCCCCAACCGCAGAGACTGCAGAGCAGCGCTCTACCAACTGAGCTAAATCCCAGCCCACAAATTATCATAGATATGTAAATATCTCCTAACTCCTAATAGGATGATATTAAGAGGTGGGGCCTTGGGAGGTGATTAGGTCATGAGGGCAGCACCCCATGGAAAGTATTAGAGCCCTTATAAAGGAGGCTTCAGGAAATTGTCTTATGTGCTCTCCTAAGTAAAGATGCGGCAAGAAGGTGCCTCAAAAGGGACAGCCCTTCACCAGACACCAGATCTGCTAGCACCTTGCTCTTAGACATCTCAGCCACCAGAGCTAAGGGAAATAAATTTTCTGTTCGTAAGCTACTCAGTTCATGGTATTGTTATGGCAGCCCTAGGAGTCTAAGACAGAGTTCATACTGAGGAACACTTTAAAGTTAGGGTGCTAGCTATCTATTGCTGTGTCAGTTTCCACAAACCCAATGGCTGAATACATCGCACACTTACTATCTCATAGTTTTGATGCGTCAGAGATTTAGACAAAGCTTAGGTGTCCAGACATTCCATGAAGCCACCATGGAGGTGCCAGTCAGGTCTATTTTCATCTGAGCTCAATTGAGGAACAATCCACTTCTGAGTTTACCCAGGGAGCTGGCAGAATTTGCTTCCTTGAGAAAAAGAATATAGTCATGGTAATATAAAAGAAAGAGCAATAGTTAAATAAGAACTGATATTTTGTTGGATGTTCACTGGACGTTTCCCTCACTCTGGAAAGGCTACCCTCATCTCTTGGCAACATGGGCCATCAAAAATGGCTACTTTTTCAAAGCTGTCTAGGAGGAGAGTCCCTAGCAAGGAAGTAGTTACAATCTCATGTAACCATGGATGTGGCATCTCCTCACTTTTGACATGCAAGTCTCACAGGTCTGACTCTCTTTCAAGGTGAGTAGATTGTGTAAATGTGTGGACAAAAGGAGGCAGAGATTATTGGGTGTCACTTTGGAGTTTGTCCCTAATGGTTGGGTTGCTTAAAAAGTATTTAAAAAGTGTAGAGATCATTACTTTAGGACAATGTGGGGTAGTCTGGAAAGATCTATTAAAAGTATATGAGAAAATCACACTGAGTCATTTTACTACTTTTCTGTTGATATTTTAATGGATTTTTGTTGTTTTTTAAGTTCTCAAATAGTTAGCCCAGTATGGTGGTACACACCTGTACTCCCAGCATTCATAGACTGAGACATGAAGATAGGGATTTCAAGGCCAGTGTGGGCTACATAGGGAGACCCTGCCTCAAAAAATCACATATACACACAAAAAGTTTGCCAAACATTCTAATGTTGCTGGTTTAATGCTCTTCTATGTTCTATAAAGGCCTCATCCTTCTATATACATGTCTGCATTTTGTAGGATTATTGAATTAATTCCTATCCGATTATTGTAGGAGTTCAATTCATATGAAGAATTTTAAGCATTTTTACTGCCTCGTCAGTTTGTTGCTATGCAACAAGCTACCCCAAATTTAATGATATGAAACAATTTATTTTTTGCCTTTATGTGAGTTGCCTGAGCCCATCTAAGGGAGTTTTCTGCTACACAGTGGAGTTGGATGTGGATATTCATCAACTACATTCAGCATGTGGCTAGACTGAAGTTGAAAAATTCAAGTTAGCTGTTCTCATACATTGACTACCTCAGTTTGGGATGTTGTTTAATGTTTAGAGTTTAATCTTATTTTTGTTATTGATTTAACTTATACTTGTGTTGTTAGGTGCTGTCAAGTCGGGTCTGACTCATAGTGACCCTCATAGGGTTTTCAATGACTGATTGTTTTGGGATTCAGGAGTGGATTACCACATCCTTTTCCCATTAATTTACATTTCTCTTAAAAAGGTTGCTTTTATTTCATTGTGGAGGATCTTCATTTTATAAAAATGATATAGCCATGGTTGTTGTTGTTGTTAGGTGCCGTCCAGTCGAGTCTGACTCATAGCGACCCTCATAGGGTTTTCAATGGCTGACTGTTTCGGGATTGCCTTGGGAGTGGATTGCCAGGTCCTTCTCCCATTTTTGCGGTGCTGGGAATTGAACTTGGGACCTCAGAGACTGCAGTGCAGCGCTCTACCCACTGAGCTAAATCCCAGCCCCATCCTTCATGTATATCAGTTTATAGTTTGTGAAAGTCAAATATACTGATCTATTTACTCACAGGGCTGGACAATCCCGAAGCACTCAGCCATTGAAAACCCTATGAGGGTCGCTATGAGTCGGATACCGACTCGACGGCACCTAACAACAACAATTTACTCACAAGATTCAAGTTCAGAGCTGTGGGCCCTCCAAGAATTGTTGTTGTTGTTGTTGTTAGGTGCCGTCAAGTCGGTATCCGACTCATAGCGACCCTCTGTACAACAGGGGAAACACTATTGTCAGTGCTTCTCTGCTGTTCATAGGGTTTTCAATGGCAGATTGATTTTTGGGAGGGGGTTGCCAGGTCCTTCTCCCAAGCCTGCAGCACCTGGTGTTCCCAGGCGGTCTCCCATCCAGGTACTA
>VMDO01019189.1:0-40278 GCA_007922755.1 Pedetes capensis | reverse complement strand
ACAAGTGACAAATTTAAGAAACAGAGGCGCAGATAAATTGAAAGCATAAGAAACAAAGATATTTGACATTAAGCCAGAAAAAGATTAGAGCTTTTATTAATATCAGGAAAAGTATAGTTCAAAACATAATATTACTAGAAGAAAAAACAAGTCATTTTGTAATTACTTAAAGGGCAAGAGGAAGAGATCATACATTTAAATATGTACATACCTAATAAAAGCTTCAAAATACATACGGCAAACATGATTTCTTTTAAAACTGATCATGAATGTACCCTCTAACTGAATTATTTATTCATATATTCCCAAGAAATAAAGCATATGCCCATATATGTACTTATTTAGCATATGCTCATGTATGTACTTATTCTTTATAATACTCAAAAGCTAAAACAATTAATATGTCCATCAACAGGAAGACAGCTAAACAAATTGTGGAATAGCTACCCAATGGAATGCTACAAATAAGAAATAAAAATGATGAACTGTTGATGTATGTGAAAACATGGATAATACTATATATATATATATATATATATATATATATATGTATATATGTGTGTGTATATATGTGCACATATATATATATATACTTTCAGATGAGAAGCCAAAAACAAAAGAGCAAATATACCTAACCTATGGTGACAGAAACCTGAATAATGGTAGGTACCAAATAGGTTGGCAGATTGATTAAAGGAGATGTAGAGGAACTTTCTATGTTTTTGTTGGTTGATTGATATAATATTGTTATGAATTCCTCAAAACTCAAATCATATACCTAAAGTCTATGCATTTTTCTATATGTAAATATTACTCTATTAAAAATCTAAAAAGTTAAAATAAAATCCAAATGAATCTTTGAAACAGGACAGAAATTCTAGAATTATGTTAATCTTTTTCCTATCTCAAACTGTATTAATATAGTAATTTTTATTGTAAGCCATTAGGTTGCTCCATTCAAATAGTTGAAGTACCTCAAGGCAGTAATACAAGCCTGGCCTTCTTTTGTGACAAAGTAAAAAGGTGAGTATTTCACTAAACTTTGAAGTTTGGGGACCTAAATAAATTTGTCTATTTTTATATCACTTAGCTGATTAATTTTGCATATAAAATGTCAAAGTCCTGTAAATTGTGAATACAGTAAAAACAGAAATTTTTGACAGATTTGCTCATTAATCAACTTGTTATTGTTTTGTGCTGTTTATAATCAAATATGTTTTTCTCTTGAAAATTCAATTGAATATTTCACAATTTCAGAAGCGCCCTTGTTCATTGGTAGTTTGGACTGCAGCAAATTAATTTCTCATTTAATGATGTAAGCATCTGATTCTTCTCTCCTAAACACAAATTAACACAGATTGACCTTTCTATAGGGTAGAATCACATGAGTGCCCTGCTCTTATTAGCTAAATCTTATCTGGAATGGGTTTCTGGACTATTAAATAATGCACGTGTTTTTGTCCATTGAAAAACAAATTTGAATACTAGAGGTTGTTACAAAAAATCATCAACCTGTTTGCTAATCTAAAAATAAATTTTAATAAAGATAGATGCTTTTTCAAAGATCAATTTCTTATTAGCAATTAAAATATGTATAATGCCACCTCTTCTATTTCTAAACTTTGAAAAACTCAATGGATTGACATTTTAGTCCCCTTGACCTTTATCCATTTATAGCTGTTGTTTTAAATGTAATAAATATATTGTTGTTGCTTCTTGTTGTATGCCATCGAGTCGGTATCCGACTCATAGTGACCTTCATAGGGTTTTCAATGGCTGACTGTTTCAGGATTGCCTTGGGAGTAGATTGTCAGGTCCTTCTCCCATTTTTGGGGTGCTGGGAATTGAACTTGGGACCTCAGAGACTGCAGCGCAGCACTCTACCAACTGAGCTAAATCCCAGCCCCTAAAATGTCCACTAAACAACACTCTATTCCTTCCTCACACCAGTTTGTTGTTAGGTGCCGTTGAGTCAGTATCTGACTCATAGCGACCCTCATAGGGTTTTCAATGGCTGACTGTTTCGGGATTGCCTTGGGAATGGATTGCCAGGCCCTTCTCCCATTTTGGGGGTGCTGGGAATTGAACTTGGGACCTCTGAGACTACAGCGCAGCACTCTACCAACTGAGCTAAATCCCAGCCCCACACCACTTTAGGGCAACCAATAAATATATACTTATGTATAAATTATAGCTTCCTACTAAATGATCCTGTAAGATAAAATACTTAAGTCATTTATTTAATCATTAATTCAAAGGCTGTTTCAGTGTCTAATAATCACTTCTTGCACAAGAGATATTCAAATTGAAAACAACCAAACAAGAAAGCGAGGCCCTGCCTCAATAAATTTATAACCAAATTGGATGGGTTAAAGACACACACAATACAAAATAAGTCACCCAAAATCCATAGAAGTATTCCAATATTTACTAGGACTTGCTGTGCAGATCAGGCTGGCCTGGAACTTGTGATCCTCCTGCCTCAGCCTTCCTCCTTAGTGTTGGGATTATAAGAGTATGCGACCACATCTACCATGAAATTGTCAATCTTTAATTAATTTCTTCCTCAAGTTTACAAAAGAAATTTTCAGGTAGTCCTCTGGATTCTTAAATTAGTATCTTTAAAGTTATCAATATGGGTTTTTTCACAAATAAATTACTCACTAATAAAATGACAATGATTGCTAGAAATTTGTGACTTTAAATCTAAAATATGGTAATTTTTATTTGCTTAATCATGAGAAATAACTCACCTAATGCTATATCACTCCTCACCATAACCTCACTGACAAAAAGCTTATTTATGAGCTCCTCCAGCAATTTTTTTCCTAAAATGAATAATTTCTCAGGTGAAATCTGTGGATGAAGTAGTGATATGAAAATATTCTATTTGATGTTTCATCTGTCCCTAATGATACATGGTCCAAATTCTTAAATGTACTGTTTCTCACTGATTTCTCATTAAATAGCTATGAGAACTAAAACAAACACCAAACAGTAAATTTTAGTAGTTAAAGAAAGCCATATATTATACTCACACACTTTTTTTGGTTTTCACTACCTTTTTATCAAAAAATACTCACTTACAAAATGATGATATGTATATATGCATAATTATTTTATCTACAAACATTATTATTCATTAAGTACTTTGAGGACCCAGTATGTGCTTGGCAATCTTAACTGAAAAGAAGATCAAATTGAATATGAAAGCCATGTTTCCAAGACATTCTCCAAAATTTCTGGAAATCCATAATAAAACAGATTTATATACCCAACCTTATCTACTTTTTCCTAATATTTGCATAAACACACTTCAATATATTATTAAAATTTCTCCTATACCCCCAGTAAACAGGCTTATCTAATTTGTCAGAGTTGACTTCTTGTGACATCTTTTAAAGCCTCATCTTTCAAGAAGGATGCCACATTCTCATTTTTAAAATGATAAAATGCAATGGCATATGGAAGTTACTGGTCCATAGTAGATGCTCAGTAAAAATTTGGTAGAGAGTGAATGATGAATTTGGATATTAAATTTAACTCCCCAAAATGGTAGAAGCTAAAATCATATATTCATTGAGTAGTAGCTCATCATACAATGAATGCTAAATCTTAAAGCTCCTCCATCCAGAGTTGATATCTAGTCCTTCATGGTAGTGCATAACCATGGAGGGTCCATATATTTATCTGAAACAGTGGTTCTTAAATTGTAGTACCAGAGCAGCAGCAGCAGTGACTTGCTTAGAAAATTGTTACTATGGCAAATTTGAGGGGTTCCCACAGATATACTGAATCAGGAATTAAGGGGAGAAAACCCTCAACACAAGGTGGTTCTGATGCCTGTCAGGCCAATGGTGTGAATACATGCTTGTCAATTTGTCAGGCTCTTCAGAGAAGGGAGGTTTCCGTGGAATCCAAAGAGTATAGAATTTGAGCAACTTCAAGAGCATAGCACTACTTTAGCACTGCACAGTTACAATATAGTGAGTGCTAAGGATGCAACCCCCATGTGTTTTGTCAGCTCATCATGCTGTGGAGACTTGCATGTTGCTGTGATGCTAAAAGCTAAGCCACCAGTATTCCAAATACCAGCAGGCCTACCCATAGTGTACAGATTTCAACTGAGCTTCTAGACTAAGACAGACTAGGAAGAAGGACCCAGCAGCCCACTCCTGAAACAATCTGCCATTGTAAACCCTATGAATAGCAGAGAAACACTGTCAAATATGTTGTTGTTGTTGTTAGGTGCCCTTGAGTCTTGTGTCGGGTCCAATCCATAGCAACCTTCATAGGGTTTTCAATGGCTGTTTCATGATTGTTTTGGAGTGTGGGTTGCCACATACTGCCCCAGTCTTTGCAGTGTGGAGGATTGAACCCAGAGAGAGCAGAGCAGCACTCTACCAACTGAGCTAACCCCCAAATATAGTACTGGAAAATGAGCACCACCAAGCTGAAAGGCATTCAAGAAATAATAGAGTCTACTTTAATGAAGGGAATGGAGTAAAGCCCTTGGGGCCTTTTGTTGCTAATGTAGCATGACTCAAAATGAGAAGAAATACAGTGTCTGCAACAATGGTCTCAACACAAAAAGACCATATGCATGGCACAGTCTTGGGTAGTATTTCATTCTATTATACATAGTGTCACTCTGAGTTGGATCTCACTCAACAGCACCCAACAGTAACAAAAGAGTACAAAGTATCAATATAGAATGTATAATTTTCCATTCAGGGAGAATTTAAATGTCAGTATAATTAACACTAAAATACACCAAGATTTCATTTCCACCATTAAATACTTTTTGTATTTGTAAATATCTTTATATTCTACATGTAGACATAAAACAGGGACCTATGGGGACCACCAATAGGAATACATAATAAGTATGATACTTTGCATTGCTTTATATTCTAAAAATCTCTTATATGCTTTCTCTCTTTTAATCCTCACAAAAAAAAACCTTTGAAGCAGATACTAATACCTCTTTTGTACAATCTAAAAAATTAGTCAAATAGTGTGCCTCTGGCCAAAACATTACTAAGTAGAAGCATCAGTATTCAAGCTCAAGACTTCTGCTCTAAGGACAAACTATTTTGCAATTCTTTGGCTCCTTTATGTAATAGGGAATTGTTCAAAACCTATTCATGATTTTTGGCTCAATTATTCATGTAAAATGCACAAATTTAAAGAAAATAAAGAATTAAAAATAGTGTTTATGAACTTGATTCAAACAAGACAATTTGCTTGCCGGAATCTCTAGATAAAAATGAATGATTTAATAATTTGAGAAAAGTAGGCATGAGAGAAATCTAACAAGAGGAAGTCAGGCATTGAAAGCTAAGTGAACAAAGCAAGTAGGAATATTCAGAATGAAGTCTTGCGTCTGACGTTTATGAAATGTATTCTTAATTTTTTCAAATGAGGCATTCCTGGGAAGCCTAGACACAGTCCTTTACACCAATTCTTGGTGTGATTGTAATGTCTACCAATCTGACCTAAGTAAATTTACTCTGCCACAGTACTGTAACTGATGGTTTTCATGTTCTAAATCTTTTAAAGCAAAGCCCTGTCAAAGTTTTTTAGGATTATATGTTGGATTTTTAAAAAATAAATCCTGCAGATTTTGTTCTAAGTATTTGTTTTCTCATATACTTTTCAGAATAAGAGAAACATATCATGCAGCTGACATTAATTCCAATTCTGGAAGAATCTGGAGCACCACTACAGCATTTCCATTTCAGCTCTTTTCTAATACCAAGTTCAATATAAATATTTCCACTGATAATTCAGCACAACTACTTCACCTTATGCCACATGGTAAGCAAACTTGCAAGTAAGTATACAAATCTTTATAAAATGAGTATTGATACACAGCCTTAAAATAAGAAGGGAATCACTAAAAATATTATTAGTTCTCTTTTACCCTGAAGTGAAACAAAGGAAAACAGCTGGGAACCTTTTTGTTCACATGTGAGGTGGGAAGAGGTGTGGGGCACACGCCTCCCAGTCCGGCCTGGAGGTTGGGACAGGCTGTGCTGCCGCGCACACAGATACTAAACACAATTCACTCGGGACCCTCAGATGAGGGGCGCAGACTCCTGCGGCCCTCAGGACCCCGGCGGAGACAGGAGAAAGGAAAAGCCTCAGGCGCTTTTGCCTTCCAGGGGCAAACACCTGTGTTGGTTGTCTCGGTGGTCACAAGGAGACAGCTGTTGCTTCATCAGTGGTCAGATGGAGAGCAGGTGCCTTTCCTTGTTGATGATTGCGATGGGAGAGCGTTTTCTCCTCACCAAAGGTTCGGGGCAGAGCAGCGGAAGAGGTGCTTCCTCATCGGTGGTCCGGGCAGGAACAGGCAAGAAGGCGCAGAAAGGGTGCCAAAGAAAAGGCCGTGCCAAAAAGGATCGAGCTGCCACAGCGCAGCTCTTTATATAGTTCGCCCACGGAATGGCCTGAGCCAATCAGCTTTCAGTCCAATTGTCCAATCAGGAAGGGTTTTGTACAAACGTGCAACCAAGTTACTTTCATTTTCCCTAGATTTCTAACTTACAAACCAGATATTCAAACACCATTTTCCCAAGATTTCTAACTTACAAACCAGATATTCAAATGCCATTTTCCCAGTTTGGGAGTTTTTGCCAATTTCCTCCCAATTTTTCCCTACAAAGAGGGTGTTATTCTCTTCATGAATTCTCTTCACACAGCTCACCTCAAAATACTCTGTGTGTGTGTGTGTGTGTGTGTGTGTGTGTGTGTTACTTCGTGTTGAACCCAGTGTCTTGTGGATGCTAAGTACTATACCACTGAATTGCACTCCCAGCCCATTTTTGTTGTTCTTTTGTTTTGTTTTGTTTTGTTTTGTTTTTGAGGCAGGGTCTCTCTAAATCATAGAAGCTATCTCTGGCCTCAAACATGCCTTGCCTCAGCATCCTAAGTAGCTGGGATTACAGAAGTGTGCAATCGCACCTGGATCAACTGCTTTATTTTCCTCCTATGAATAATAGCAAGCACAGCCAAGTTTTTCACATATATTAAATAAATTGAATTTCAAAAATATTCTACATAAAAATAATATATAAGTGAAGATGTTCTTATCTATTAGGAACAAGTACTTCATTCAAATAAATTGTGAAGTCCACTAGGCACTCCTTTGTAGAATCTGTATGCCTATAGTGAGAAGTCTATCAGCACTACAGCCTATATACATCAGAATTATCAGACCTATTGTGGGGCATGCACCTCCCGGTCCATGGACTCCTACGGCCCTCAGGATGCCATCAGAGATGGGAGAAAAGAAAAGCCTTGGGCACTTTTGCCTTGCAGGGACAAACACAGCTCTTTATTTCTCTGCCCTTATTAGGGTGGAGACAAAACCCAAAGCATACAGTTTTAAGTGCTAGCAACTCTTATACTGCCTCAAGGGCAGATGCTTTCCGGTTGGTGGTCTAGGTGGTCATGGTGAGAGTTCTTGCTTCATTGGTGGTCTGGGAGAGAGAGAGGGGGGAGATGGCGGGGAGAGAGAGGGAGAGAGAGAGAGAGATCTTTCCTCACCGGTGGTCCAAGTGAGAAAGAGAGCTGTTTCTTTACTGATGGTCTGGGCGAGAAAGTGAGTTTTTTCCTTGCTGATGGTTGGTCCGGGAGAGAGTCAGAGGTCCTGGCAAGGGAGAGTTCTTCCCTTACGGAAGGTCCGGGCAAGAGAAAGCAAACTGCTGCAGTGCAGTTCTTTATATAGCTCGCCCATGGACTGGCCCAAGCCAATCAGCTTTGAGTCCAATTGTCCAATCAGGTCCTGGGATTTGTGAAGGGTTTTGTACAAACGTCCAATCAAGTTACTTTCATTTGCCCTAGATTTCTAATTTACAAACCAGATCTTCAAAAGCTGTTTTCCCAGTTTGGGGGGTTTTGCCAATTTCCTCCCAATTTTCCCCTACAGCCTATTGACTAAGAATTTCTGGAGATGGATCCCAGAAATTTGTATTTTATCAAACACACTTCATGCTTACTTTTCTATAATTTTAGAATATCTTTAAAGTTGCTTAATATTTTATTTCACTGTTAAGCATCCATTATCTTGTAAAAACAATATCAATTCTTTCAACATTAAGTTGCTACTACGTGAGTTATTATGTATCAATAGGAAACTGTTTTCAGACACAGTATGATGCAAGAAATCTTCCCCTACATTCATTGCTTATTGTTTAGCATTATAGTTTTCTTCTTTCTTACTCTACTCAATGTTCTAAATACAGATAACAACAAACATGGCAGTGTTTTGTAGGTATATCAGTTAGGGCCATCTGGTTTGAAACTAAAAGAAACAAGCTTCTGCTGGCTTAGGCAGAAAGAAAACATTTCTAAAAGAATTCATCAAAAAATTAAGAATATAGTAGAAACACAAACAATGGAGCAGCCCCAAATTCCTTTATACTCCTGACCTCATCTCTCTGCATAATTACTGCCCATATCTATCTTGCTCTCTGCTGACTCTTTCACTTCATTGAACCAAATAAAAAACCAAGCTTTCAAGCATATATGCTGTTTTCCCAGATACCTAAAGACAGTTCAATCTCTCTATTTGATCCAACTCTCAATTTTTAAAAGGAAGATTCTGATTGCCCAGTCAAGATCAATGGTGCCACACTTCATTCCAATCAGTGTAGGACTGGTCTGGGTCATGGTGGTTTCAGCTGCTAGAAAGTAGAGTAGTTAACAGAGTGAGAAGAACTGAATGGAATTGGATACTGGTATGGGGAAAAGGATTGTATTGGTGGCCAAGATAATAGTACAGATATAAAGTCTATTTATAATAATCCCCAGTACATTAAAAGAATCCCCAGCACATGTTGGCTTACAATATAGAAGTTTCACTTACAGAGATAATGGTTGTTTTCAAGGAGCAAGAGAGTGACTTCAGGCTTAGACATATTGAATTTGAAGTAGTAATGAAACACCCAGATAGTAACATGGAAGAGGCTGTAGGAGATAGGAAATACCTGGAGCTCAGAAATAAATTCCCTGAAGGATGACCGCTGTGTACTTTGAACTGAAACAGTCTCAGAAGCAAAGCCTCTTTCTGACCTTCTGCTATTCTTCCTCCTGCTCTCCTTTCTCCCCCAAGGCAGGCCTTAGACACTAGAGCCCCTCTCCCCCAAAGCCAGAAATACCTCTTAGAAATATCACTCTAACCTTCCTCTCCCTTTCGGTGTAAGAGCTGGCCATAAGGAAATTCTATGACCTACCTTGTCTGACAGTTCTAAGACCCTGATGCCAGAAGTGGCGCCCAATGCCTGGGAGGATGGAATGTGACACAGAAAAGCCAAGTAGACTCCAAAATGACAAGCCCTGCCGAGTCTCTTTATTCAGTCTGTTGCATTGTATCATATCCTTTTTCTCCAACATCTGCACATAGCTGCTATTCTTCACTGAACCTAAGCATAAAAATGTGGACAGCTTTTGTCAAGTCTTTGGATTCTTCTTCTTTGAAGGCTCCTGTGACACATAAAACTTTGATTTTAAAATTTTGTTGTTTCAAGCCATGTGCGGTGGCTCATGCCTATAATACCAGCGGCTCAGGAGGCAGAGGCAAGAGGAACCCAAGTTCAAGACCAGAGGCAGTCTGCGTAATTTAGGAGACCCTGTCTCAAAAAGTAAAAAAAAAAACAGGCTGAGGGTGCAGCTCAGTGCTCCAGCCCTTGCAGAGCATGCAAGCGCGAGACCCTGAGTTCAACCCCCAGTACTAAAAAAAAAAAAAATTGTTTTTTCAGTCAGGCACAGTGGCACATGCCTGTAATCCCTGCAACTTGGGAGGCAGACACAGGAGGATCACAAGCTCCAGACCAGAGGCAGTCTGCATAATTTAGCAAGACTTTGCCTCAAAAAAGTAAAAGTATTAGGCTGAGGGTGAAGCTCTCAGCTTCAGAAGCTTCAGTGGTACAGCACTTCCAAAGCATGCAAGCGTGAGGTCCTGGGTTCAACCTCCAGTACCACACACACACACACACACACACACACACACACACACACACACACACACAAAATTGTTTCTTTACATGTTATCCTGTCTTTTATTATAGGAATGTTGGTCATGAACTTTTATGATGAGGAGCAAAGGTTTCACATCATTCTGCCTCCTGCAAAACTAAAGTACAGGAAAGGCAGAAGTTGGCTTACAGAGTCTTTCCTGTACATCAAGAAGATAGCTATAACAAAATAATCATTCATGTGAGCTCCGTGTAGCACAAGGGATACAGTCCTGGAAACAGGAAAGTCAAATTAACTTAGATACTAATTCAAGTGTCTTTGGAGATATTCTCCTAGCATCATATATTGGCAGTTCTCAACACTGCTTACCAAAGCCCTTATACTTATGATTTTGCCTGTGGCCATATTTTCTAGCTTCAATTCATGCAATTTCAGTCAATTTTCCCAACTCTATTTCCCTGACACTCTTTACTCTTTATTTCTCCAACCACTTTAATTACATCTTTGATCTACCATAATGCCTACATTTTAAATCCAGCATACTTTTTATTCTTTGTGTAATGCCACTTGCATTACATTTTGTTAGTCAATTTGAGTCAAAACAAAAGATATGGCAAAAAAAGAAACCACAGCAAAGTGAACACATGATTGTAGACAAAGCTCAACTCAGACAAATGTAACCAAGCATTTGCATTATAGGGGGCAAATTCTTGCTGGCTAAGGCTCAACAGTAGCCTACTGCACTTATTTTCAGTGACGGAGACACTCAGATCACATGTAAAAGAATGGCATAACACATTTAAATATACAGACCACATTTGTATATACATACATATACACTGTATATGTGTGTGTGTGTGTGTGTGTGCGTGTGTTGTTGTTGTTGTTGTTGTTGATAGGTGCCGTATAGTCGGTATCCAACTCAAAGCGACCCTACATACAACAGGAGAAACACTATTGTCAGTGCTAATGGCAGATTGATGTTTGGGAATAGGTTGCTGGGTCTGTCTCCCAAGCCTACACCACCTGGTGTTCCCAGGTGGTCTCCCATCCAAGTACTAATCAGGCCTGACCCTGATTAGCTTACGAGATCTGACGGGATAGGATGCCACAGGGCTATAGCTGTAGCCAAGTGTATATATAGGTACATACATATATACACATACATATGTGTGTGTATGTGTGTATATATAAATATGTATGTATGTATGTGTATATGTGTGTGTGTGTGTGTGTGTGTGTATGTAATGTTAGCTTCACATCAGATTTGTGAAGGAAATTAAGCATACTGTTACAAACTCCTTTTCATTGATGAGGAGACCTGGTCAAAGAGGTGAAATTATTTTTCCATGGACATCACCTAAAAAGTGATTCAGTCTATATTTTTCCACACCTTAGTGGCAGAATACTGCTAATCACATGTTGATTGATGTAGAATTGTTTGAATATCAAGACTGTAAAATATCTTTTAAGCAGAGCCACAATGTTCCAAAGGTTTTACATGAGGAACACAATACCTAGCTTTATTATGTTAAATGAAAACAGAACAGAACTAATCAAAAGAATTGCAAACAATGTTTGTCTGATAATCTCTAAATCTAACCAGACTAATAAATAAGATGCAGCTCATTTTAATTCCTCTTGATGGAACTAGACAAGTACAATACCTTTAATACGTTTGTGATTTTTTGTGCTCATAAACTTTCCCAATCAGTATTTGATAATCTTTTGTTGACTTCTATAATTCATTTTCATTTGTAGCTAATTGTCTTGTCAAAGACCTAATTGCAGAAATTCTACATTTTTGTACAAATGACCAGCTCCTCCCCAAGGATCATCTTCTAAGAATATGCGGTTCTGAAGAATTTTTACAGTTGTAAGTATCTCATTAAAGTGAAGTGTTCAGTAACACTGTTCTGTTTTGTTTTTTAAACAGACATTACACTATTATACTCTCTTTCTTGTTTGTGGTGAAGGATACTAGAAATCAAACACAGGGCCTTACACATGCTAGGAAAACACTCTATCACTGAGTTAAATTCCCAGCACTGTAATATTATATTCTCATAACTAATACAATTAAATCAATATTTCCCTTTTTGTGGTGAATTTGAAACTTTATGAATCATATTGATAGTCTTCTTTTTGGTTTTATTTTATATAGCATATATACTTACAGCAATAGATATTTAAGTCAACTGTAATTAGGATGACCAACCATCTTAGTTTGCCCAGGATTAAAGTGGTTCCCAGGATATGGGCATTTCAATTTTAGCGTCAGGATAGACCCAGGCAAGCCAGGAGAATTTGGTTACCTTACCTATAATAAAACTTATTAGGACAGACTACAGTTGAAAATTAAACCATTTTGTAATAAGCAATTTTATTTGGAATAATATTAGTGTTTATGAAGTACTGATTTTTTAAAAAATCACAGGGAGCTTAAGAATGAGCATTGTGATATTTTTACAAAGAGTAAATCTTAGAACATCTACATTTCTTTATTAAGACAATTCATTAAAACAATTAGAAAAGTCTGTTCTCAGGAATATCAATTTCAAATGCTTATTTGATTAAAAATAAGCTCATTTTTTAAATTTTACCACAATAAACCATTTGTTTAAAGTTCCTTAGAGCCCAGTCTAGAAAATATAATACAGCTTTAAGTAAAGAAAGTTGATATAATATAGCTTTAAATAAAGAAATTTGAGAATATAATACAGCTTTGAGTAAAGAAATTTTCCCTGCTGCTGTTGCATACTTATTGTAAACAGTAGAGTATTAAAGACTAAACTGTTCAATAAAGTGGATTGCCATTTGGATTTGTCTTTTGCATTTTTATAGGTATTTAAAAATTAACAATAGTCTCATTAAGGTAAAAACTATATTTCTTTTGAGATTTCCCTTATTGTTGTGACCATTCTACCATGAATGTGTTTGACCATATCTTGTAGGTAAACTGGTGAATTTGATATATTCTTAACAGCAAATCTCTAGTCTTCTATTGCGTAATGTTAACTGCGAATGATTTTAAAGATTGTTTTACTTTTAGTGTTACCAATTACAGCATAATAATCAGAATAATTTATGTGAAGTAACAAATGTTTTGTTACAATGAGTTCACAGTTACACATCTACTTCCTTGTCTATTTGAGTCAATTAACACACTCAGTGACTAGGCTGCCACTGTCCCCCAACACATGGTTTTGACAGTATATTCAATGAGCACAGGAAAAATATTTTAGTGCATTTAATCTTATACTGACTACACATTAAAACTCATCTTTTGAATGTGCAAGTATGCCCAGGCTTTGTTTGATGCTGAAACATTAGATCAAAGAACAGGAAACATTATCAAACATGTGCACTAAATTTTAGCAGTGGGAAATATCATCCAGAAAACTATAGTATTTTAATGATAAAAACTTGGAAAATATACTGTGGAGCAATTTGCAATGGACCTTGCTTTAAGCACTGTTTCAAATAGGTAAATCATCCATGAATAACTTGGTTGTTGTCTGATAAAGGTGTGTCATACAGACCTTTTCCTGATTAACATAATTTCTACTAAGTATAATATAATAGATTTTTTAAATGATTTCAAAATCATTTTATTAGTTAACTTTTAGTAAGGTAGAAAGTTGCCAAGTATTAATGTGGGTTAATCAGAGTCATTAACTTCCTAATAGAAAATGGGAAAATATCAGGGCTTTGCTTAGCATTTAAGAGTAATAGTCCATCTGTATTGATAGAAGTTATTTTATATTGCTGTTCATGCTAATATTTAAAGGAATACATTAGTCATTCTTATTTTAGTTTTTACTTTACTGCTACATAATTTGTCTGAAAGAAATATGCCCTTAAAGACATCATGAAGTTTTCTGTAGAGGGAACAGAACTAACATGTGATAAGGTAATAATGTAATAAGTAATAATTTAGACTCTAAAGTTCACTACCCTTCATCTGGAGTATTCAACTAGCTAAAGGTGAAATAATAACAATAGTTCCATTTATGAAGTTCTAATTGTTTACTTACTTTATACAAGGTAGACATCGAATTCTCAGAACACATGCATGACTCCATTTTACAGATGGGAAATCTGAAGCTTTGTTCAACGTCATACTGCTAGGAAGTTAGAGAAAAGCCAAGATTGAAACTGGTATTTAACTGCTTGCATAACACTTGCTTTTCATTATGAAAGAGCACTGCAAAAGTACTTGAGTGGATTAAGTTGTTGCTGTTAAGTGCCATTGAGTTTGATGCAACTCAAAGCGACCCTAATAAGGTTTTCAATGGCTGATTGTTTAGGGATTGCTCTGGAAGTGGATTGCCAGATCCTTCTCCCATTGAGTGGATTATTGGAAATAGGGAATAGTTCTTCATGCTGGAGCTTTCTGTGAAAATGTATGTAGTTTTGCAGTTGTCACAAGGGCAGAAGTACAGGGATCATAATAGTCCAATTCCAAACCTGTTGAGTACCACACATGTACAAAATGTTTGGTTAATCACTGTGAAGAAATAAATGCTTTACATTGCCTATTATGAGTGTAGTATTAATATCATATACCAACTGCCTTTAGATCAGAGGAGAGAAAAGATTAAGGGCAAGAATAAGAAATAATAAAAAGAAAAGTCAATAATCAACTTATACTTAAGGGACAAATACTAAGGAAAAATAAGTAATTATGCAATAGAATTTAATAGTATTAGAATACATAAAATGAACTTACAACTTGGTTTTTAAAAATAATTATCAACAAACAGAAACAGGCTTTCTGAAGACTAGCAGTTCAAGTGAACAAGAAATTAAATAATTTGACCTAACAAATAATAAACATGCAATAAAAAAACAGGAAGCCACTTTTTTCCTATCAAATTGTTAAAATGCTGATGGAAAAATTCATTGGGAAAGTGGACACAATCCAAACAGTTGCTTGGAATATAAATTGATACACCTGCTGAAGGGAATTTTGTCTAAATGCATCAAAAGACTTTTTATTATGTCTATCATCTGTTTCAGCAATTCTACTTCTACAAATATTTCTTTATAAAAGCATAATTACAAAATAAAGATTTAGATATAAAGATATTTGACATAGCATGATATCCATTGTAAAAAAAATAAAACTGGAAAAATGCTAAATCTCCAACACTCTAAATAACAGTAACATAGATCATGAAATATAATTTAATGAAAAATATGACATAAATTTATAAATTTTTAAAAACTATAGTATACATCCTGATTTTTTAAAAAAATATGCATTGTAGTTTGTAAAGGTTAAAAAGATGCATATTCAAGATACTTTTTAAGATACAAATTTTGAGGAAAAATCTTGTACTTGGAAAATAGTGAAATACTATACACTAAAATGTGTGAGTGGTTATACATTGAAAAGAGCTGCAATACAGATGATATTTATTTGTGTTTTATTTGGGTAATTTCTACAATAAGCATGACTTTTTGTTATCAGGAAATTAGGGAAATTCTCTTCTGGGGAGACAAAATATTCAAAGGATAATGTAAATAACATATGCTTTAAAAGCCTATGAACAAGGCCTGATGGTACAAGCCCATAATCCCAGCACTGGAGCAGGAGGGTCTAGAGTTCAATGTCAGCCAGGGCTACACAGTGAGATTGCCTCAAAAAAAATATTCTAAGTTCAACTTGTTGTTGTTAGATGCCATCAAGTCGGTGTCCAACTCATAGGGACCCTATGTACAACAGGTGAAACAGTATTGTTGTGCTTCTCTGCTATTCACAGGATTTTCAATGGCTGGTTGTTCTTTGGGAGTGGGTTGCCGGGTCCTTCTCCCAAGCCTACAGCGCCTGGTGTTCCCAGGCAGTCTCTCATCCAAGTACTAACCAGGCCCTGTCCTACTTAGTTTCTGAGATCTGATGGGATGGGACATCACAGTGGTATAGCAAAAGGCAAATCAGGTTAGATAGTTAGAAGTCACTGAAAATATGAAAGATTGATAGGGTGGGAGCCAAAAGAGTGAGAGTGAGGCTACACAGGATATATGAAATCCCCAGGGTATTAAATTAATGGAACTTGGTGTAGAATCCCCAGGGTAGAATTAATGAACCTTGGTGACTGAAAATGTGGAATTATGTAAGAGGAAGAAGTAGAAGATGATAGCCAGATTCAACAGGGAGTTCGATAACAGTAATACAGGTCCAAGGGGAACAGAAGTTCTAGCGATTCACGGTAATTTAATTAACTAAGTTTGAGGCAGTTTGAGTATTTGAGTACTGAAGGGTATCCAATATTTAGAAAACAAATCAAATTTTTAGGAAACCTGGCATAGGTTAAGGAATTATTTTTTAGAATTGACTAATAAAAATTTATACATTTATCATGTATAACATGATACTTAGCATATGTACACAATATAGAATGGCTGAATGAAGCAAGCATACGCATTACCTCAAATTTTTTCTTTGTGGTGAGAGCATTTATGATCTTCTATCATGGTACTCGCCTGCAGCCATAGCCCTGTGGCATCCGATCCTGTCAGATCTCGGAAGCTAAGCAGGGTCGGGCCTGGTTAGTACCTGGATGGGAGACCGCCTGGGAACACCAGGTGCTGTAGGCTTGGGAGAAGGACCTGGCAACCCCTTCCCAAAAATCAATCTGCCATTGAAAACCCTATGAACAGCAGGGAAGCACTGACAATAGTGTTCCCCTGTTGTACAAAGGGTCGCTATGAGTCGGATACCGACTCCATGGCACCTGACAACAACAACAACATCATGGTACTCATTGTTTTTAAGTAGGATCACATAGGGAAAGTGACAAATAAAAAGACCCTGAAAAAATCGGCACCTGTGAAGTAAAAGGAGGAAGAGGAACAGAAAAAGGAAATTGATAAAAAGCCATTTTAAAAGTAGGACACCTTGAAATTTTGAGAGTATTTATGTAAATAAATGATATTAAAACAAATTCGGTTCACTATGGGTGATAGTACTTTCTATTACATTGTGTTTGCAAATTAATTAACATTTTCCCTCAATATCTTTATTTCTTAAAAATGGGATTTTTAAAGATATTTTTCCTTCTCTGAAAACATCCTTTAGGTTCACATTTTAGTCATCTTTAATGCAAAATGTAAAAAAGTTATCAAATCTCTTCAGATCTTTTTGTGATATGTAGATCTGTGCAGTTCTGTGACATGTGGGTCTAAATAAATTCAAGATATACGATTATTATAATATAATGAATTAAGAGTACAAAAACACTCTCCCCAAGAAAATGACTACTATTTTTGTGGAATGAAGCACTACTTATATTATCAGAACTATTTTACAGCACTACTTATACTATCAGAACTATGGTTCTTAATCTGTTCTGTGAAGATAGAAATAAATTACTTTCTACTTTTGCAATATCTCATCTATTTTGGATTAAAGGATAAATCATTAAAATTTAAGCTATTGTTCTTTTTTATTTCCAGATAGTATACCCGTATGTTAAAACAGTCACAAAAAGTAGTTGAGGAACTCAAAATTCTTCCCCAAAATGAGAAGGTTTCCGACCTGTCCTACCTGGATAGCATGCTATACTTACCAATGAGTTGAAGTATGTCAGATATGGTCTCATTAACTATAAGTATTCTCCTCAGAAACTGCTATATAAACAGAACTTTAAATAATATGCTATATTATGAAAAGAGAGTAAATTGGAGAAGTAGAACAGAAACTTTATCAATTTTATCATGGGCTTGAGGAAGTTTAATACAAAATTATTACCAATATGAAGTATGGAAAAGGCAACCAGCAAATTAGAATCACAATAAATTACAGAAACAATAGAAGAATAGAAATATTAAAAATGTTCAGGATATTTCTGTCCTTTAGCCCCCAATTTAATTACCATGGAGAGAGGAGTTCTTGGTAATCCCATTTCTCATGATCCCATTACACTTATCCAGCGGCAGGCTCAGGGATCCAAAGTTCTTCTCTTTCCATTTGGTTGCAGGACAGATATAAAACCTGGAGTTAAAAAAAAACATAAACAAAGCAAAGCAATACAAACAAACCAACAAAACCTGTTTTTGCTTGTATTCTTATACCTGCCTTCCTTGTAGGGAATAACGATAGTTGTATCTTCATCTCAATTTGTAAGCATCTCAACATGAGTTTCTTTTTTCTTCATACATATATTTACAATATGTGATATATAACACTACCTCATAATTGTAGCCTTATGCTATAGCCCAACATTAATACGGAATGCAGATTTTTCTGTATTTCTCATGCCTAATCTATATGCTTTAATAATTTCTTGTCTCCAAACTCTTGCTGTCTTACTTTCTAATTCAATTTAAAAATAATTCACCTCATCAGCTACCTTGTAATGTTTAAAATTTTCTGAATGACTAAATCATGACTACTTTGTCAGTAGTAAACTGCAAGGACCTCCTAAGAAGAAACTGAACATTTTTTCTTGAAAATTCTACCTGAGTCTATTGCTTACAGCCATGGGCAGAATTTATATCCCTAATTTAAACAAAACAAAACTTCCTTTATTGTTTCATCAACGAATGGTTAGAATTCAGAGACCTTAAAATTGCGTTAAAGAAGAAAAGAAAAATCCTATAATAACTATAAATATCACTTTGAAAACTCATATATGTTTAAATTTGGTCATTACCTGCACTGATTAGGTGAGTGAGGCGACCCACCCCAGAGGGTCCACATCCTCTCCTTTACCTTCTCCTAGTAGATAAGATGTTATATTTCTTTGTTTAGAGTAAGAAAGTCCTATTCAAAACTTAAATCCTTTTAATTAGAATTATTGAATAATCTTAAGAAAACTTCTTATTACTTAAAGCTAGTTTTACCTAATCCTATGATAATTTGTATTAGTTTGATCATTAAATATTTGACTCTAAATTGCCATTGCCTTGTACTCAAAGTAAATATCAATCATTAATGACCAGTGAGGAAAAAACTAAGTAACACACAGTTTAAGGTACTATGTTGTACTCATCAGCAGTACAACTGGGTTGCATATATTCTTTTGCTTCTGAATGAAATTAAAGATTTCATTTAGCAAACTAGAACAGATTATTTCCCAACATTCAGAACAGTCTGAGGCTTGTACTCTGTTACAACTTTAGTAAAGACTCACTGAGAGCACTCCTCCACTTAACAAATCACAGGAACATGGCATGACTGAGCTCTATCACCTACAATTCAGAGTGTGTTTTGTTAATAAATCATTTATTAAAAAGATGTTGGTGCCAGGTGCCATGACACACGCCTGTAATCCCAGCGAGACTGAGGCAAGGGGATGGCAGGTTGGAAGCCAGAGGCAGCTATGCAATTTTGCAAGACTTTGTGTCAAAATAAAAAAGTTTAAAAAGGGATTAGGGGTGCAGTTAAGTGGCAGAGCACTTGCATAGCATGTGTGAGGCCCTGGGTTCAACCTTCCAGTACTGAAAAAAAAAGGATCTTAGATTACTTTAATTTAGTTTTTAGATCTCCTTTGAAGTGTTTTTGCTAATATTTTAAAATTAACTTTAGTTTCTATCTTTAATAAGTAAATAACAACAAAAAATAATATACCATACACACTTGCATTTGATTGTCATCCTATAATTCTCATTCAATCATTCTGTACTACAACAAATGTCCTCCTATGTGGATACACTGATTTTCTTAAATAAAGTATTTATTTTCTTAAATAAAGGTAGAGAACTTTGCATTACATATTACTTTAGATTAGTGAGTATCACCTCGATAAGGTTTAAATGTGCTATTTAATTCTTAGTTTGTGAATGTTTTGTATTAGTAAAGTCTGTGGAATATTTCTCCTCTGGAGGTTTTGTGGGAAAAACAATGAAATCTCTATTTCTGATCTCTTAGAATGGTGACTATATTACCAATTTTGTATGCCCCACCCCAAAAGGAACTTCTTAAAAGCTTAGTACATAGATTTTGCAGAAGATACAAAGTTCCAGCATCACTGCTATGTTTTACTTATTGACTTTCTGTCTTAGTTAACTTCATTTGTATAGATGGCTGTGCTATTACTTAATTGCTCTGCCTGCATAGGTTAATAAAGAAGGCATTGCAAACTGGAGTTTTTAAAAAATGAATCTTCTAGATTAAAATACTCAATTACATATATTCAATTTAATTTTATTTTTAAGCTAAAATATTATGCATGCTGTGTTTATAAAAGAATATAACCATATTTAAGTGAGAAGCATCGCAGATAGTTGCCTTTTAATGGGCTTGGGGGAACGTTTAAGGAAAATGGACCCGTTGGGTGGAAAGTCTTAGATCTCTTTGGTCTGGTTCTCTCTTGAGATCTAGCTGTTGGTATCAGGTTTTTCCCCCACAGAGCATCTCTGTTCAAAAGCATTACCATCCTGAACTAGCTACCTCATGTCTAGGAACATGACTTTTAGAATTTAACCTGTTACTACCTCCCTAAATTGTGAGATTTAACTTTTCCTATTCATTGTTCCCCTAAAAGCAAAAATAACAATAAACTGGAGAATCACTGGTTTGTGGACACAACATATCACTGATCTTTATCTGTGCTGAGTCAATTCTAAATAGGACTTTGAGCATAAAATGTAGGGCTGCTTAATAAGTTGCAAAAATTAACTTGCTAGAATTAAAGGTCCAATGCATAGAACATCATAGAAGTTTTAATGTGGCAAATGCCAAGCGAATGTGTACTGGTGTATATGTGCATACATATACATTACTATTCAAAAATATCTGTGCAGTATTATTAATAATACCAATAACAATATTATTACTATTTTAATATTTTGATACATTTGCCTTATATTTATGACCTACTCATATTAAGTGCTAAAAGTCCAACTTAATTACTGAATTTTCTTAAAGAACTATCTTCACAAACTCTCAGTATTCCTAGCTCTCAATATTCATAAAATTGAATTGCAATAACTTATTCTTTCTATACATGGCCTTAATATTTCACAATATACCTCTGTGAATACTTCTTACACATAAGCATGAACATTTGAACTTTGTTATCCTGTAAAACAAGGATATATGTTTATTCCAAAGAAAGAGCTCTGCTGATAAATGTGAGTTCACAGGGACTGCCTCGGATAATGGGAATCAATATTCATAAGTAGTACATTACTTAGAATCATTTCTTTTGGCCCAGGAGACAAATCTGAGTATTTGCATATCATTTTTGGTGTTAGGGTTATTAATCCCTCTTTATATAAACATATTGCCATGGAAATACTTTTAAATAATCTGAGCTATTTGTGAATAGGAAAGAGAGATAATTACGTGCAAGGATTTAACCTTTTAAGGTTCACCCTAAATGACAGGTATACTCATAACAGTTCCTAAGATAGTAACTAGCAGATAGCTTGGATCAAATATTTGTTGGGAGAATAATGAACATGCAGAAATCTTGATATCCTTCTATACATGAAGAAAATACTTAACTTTCAATTGCATCATAAAGATTCAATTCCTTCGAGAGCTATTTGAAAAAGTACATGATTTAAAAAAAAAAAGTACAAAGCACCCATATTTGAAATCTAGGTGTCCTGTCTGAATTAGATAATTATAGTAGCCATGAGTGTAATGATAGCTCATTTGACCTGTTAGTGCTCAAACCCTTCTCTCCACTCCACTTGTCCCTGCTGCCAAACGTTTCCTTTTTCTTTCTCTTAATATAGGGAACTTTCTGCCAATTCTCTCTAAGACCTAGAGTTCTTAAAGACACATTTATCTTCCCTTCTTTTATTTACTCATTAAATTCTACTTGCCATCTTTCTTTCTATTCTTTAATGCTTTCCTCTTCCTTCTTTATCATTTTTGCTAGATCATCATGATCCAATAAAAATATCATGTGAGCCAACTACTAGTTTTAAATTTTCTTCCGGTCACAATAAAAAATATAAAATGAAACAAATGAAAGTAAACCTTAATACTTACCATATTTGACCAGACTAAGTTCCAAAAATAAAAATCGGTGAAGTCAGAGAGAAAAACATGCACTCACACATTTGGAGACATTATGAGAGGATACAATTGTGTTAATATTTTTCTTTTTTAGTGATCACTGTTTGGGGAGCCACAAAATGTTCCAGAAAGGTAAATCTGTTATTCAACTTCATCTCATGAAAAATAGGGAAGCTCCAGGGAAGTTATCTCGAAAGGTAAGACATTCTTAGCATTGGTTTTAATTAGCGACACTAACAGGCAATGTTCCTATCTTCATGGCCTACCGCCAATTCAGAATTATTTAGCTTAATGAACACATGTTTATTTGAGTATTGTTACTAAAATATGATGAAACTCTTAATCTAAATGCCTGATAATTTAGACAGAAAAAAATAACATAAATGTTTTGTTGTTGTTGTTGTTGTTGTTGTTAGGTGCCGTCCAGTCAGTGTCCGGATCAGTGATCCTATGTACAACAGAAGAAACACTATTGTCGTGCTTCTCTGCTAGTCATAGGGTTTTCAATGGCTGATTGTTTTTTCGGAGTGGGTTGCCAGGTCCTTCTCCTTAGCCTACTGCACCTGGTGTTCCCAGGTAGTCTCCCATCCAAATACCAACAGGTCCAGCACTGCTCAGCTTCTGAGATCTGATGGGGTCAGACGTCACAGTGGTACAACCAGAGGATATGAGTATATTACAACAACTCTAGTGTTATGATCTAAATGTTTGTGTCTCCCCAAAATCATATGCTGAAGACATAACCCTCAACTGGTAGTGTTTGGAGGTGCAATCTTTGAGAGACAATTGGATTTAGATGAGTTCATGAAAGTGGGGTTCTTCTGATGAAATTAATGCCCTTCTAAGAAGAAATTGGGGGCTGGGATTTAGCTCAGTTGGTAGAATGCCACTCTACAGTCTCTGAGGTCCTGGATTCAATTCCCAGCACTGCAAAAGTGGGAGAAGGACATTGCAATCCACTCCCAAGGCAATCTCAGAAAGCAATCAGCCATTGAAAACCCTATGAGTATCACTATGAGTTGGACACAACTCAACTGCACCTAACAACAACAACAATAACAAGAAATCAAAGACTTGCTTGCTATTTTTCCTTCTTTTTCTTCCTGGTATATGATGATACACAAGAAGGCTGTTGTCTACAACACAGGAAGAGGGCCCTGACCCTGACCTTGGATTACTGGTCTCCAGAACTATAAAAAATAAATGTCTGTGGTTTTTAGCTATCCAGTCTATGGCAATATTTGGCTATAGCAACCCAGCCTGATTAACACAATCAGCATAACTGGTTTCTTAAAAAAATCATTTGTGAAAAACTTATTAAGGTGTACTTCATATGTCCTCTTATAAGTAAAGGGAATAAAAGATGTAAAGGAGAAACCACTGAGGGCAGAAAAGGAACCACAATCCTTGTTCTATTTGAAGATTTTTTTATGTTCATGTCAATAGAACTTAAGTCAAGACAGATTAATATTCATACTATATATAATAAACCTACCTTAGAAAGGATTGCTGTGCTTTAATGACAGAATTTCATGCTGCTAGATGTGAATAGTATTCCTTGTGTGATGTCTTAAGATACTTTCAACCTAAATTTCACAATAGACAACCAAAATGGATACTTTGGCTGTTTTTATCTGTCGAATCTTCCAATTACCTACTTTAAGCAAAGATCCTATCACCCTGTCATTTCTATCAAAAAACAGGTTTCTAGTGCATGATTCTTTTTTTTCTAGTATGAGGTGTTTCATCATAAAAAATGTCAGGTGGTGCATTTGATTGCAATATATCTATATGGAATATAACATAATGAGGCCAAAAGAGAGTTGTTTAGAAATATATTTTGGATCTGGTTTCCATCTTAACCACTACTGACAGCTCCAAGGTTATGCATCTGAAATCTACACAAAGAAACATTATAAAGTACAACTAAAATCATCAACATTGATAAACTTAAGATTCTCTAAACTGCCCACAATGTTATAGAAAAAAATGAAATGATTATATTGCATTGCACCACAGGGAAAGAAGAGCAAATATATGATTTTAGTTTGCATGTTGCTAAAAAATGATTTATTTCACTGATGTAGCAATTTACAAACCACTAACCTGTCAGTATCATATAAATTAAGGTTTATTTTAAAATCCATATAACTCCACTATTCTGATATAGTATGTATTGAACATATATTTTATGTCTGAGACTTTAATATTTCCATCACATTTAATATCCACAATTCTATGAGGCAAGCACTATTAAAATCAAAGAAAAAGAATCCCAGGAATTCTTTCCCAAGGTTATAATCACAGAACTGAGGATGGGAGCCATACCTTATACCACCAACTTACATGAGAATGTGCTTAGATTTAAACACAACTCTCAAAGGTTTTGGATGTGAGTTTTAGGGTAATTGATCAAAATTCTAGCTTCATGTACATTTTTGTTTGTTTTTCACAGCTATATTCTTATTGCTCAAAGTCTGGGGCACAATAGATACCTAATAATAACTAACCATATCATGCATACATTGGGTGCCAGACATTCTTCTCATGGCTTTTAATGATTAAATAGCCCAAGTGCAAAAAAAAAAAAAAAAAAAAGGTGAACAATACTATTACTTTCCTAACATGTATAATTAAAAGCACTGAAAAAGCTAAGAGATTAATTAAGTGGTTCAAAGTCTCACTTCTAGGAAATAGGGAAAATGGCATTTGAGAAAAGTAGTCTGATCATAAAATTAACTACATTATAATGTCACCCAAAGCAGTATCGTTATGTTGTCTTTGCTACTGTCATCAAAACCAGAGGTAGAAGCATGCAGTCATCTCTGGGTGTGGGGTGTGTAATCGTCGCCAGAAATGTGGATGTTTCAATATGCCATTTGGATCAGAGAGATAATTAATTTATGGTCCTTTTTTATGGTTTGTGGTAACTTTACTCATGAACCTTTGTTTGTTGTTGTTGTTAGGTGCTGTCAAGTTGGATCCAACTCACAGCAACCCTATGTATAGAAAGACAAAACACGATCAACACTGTGCCATGCCCAGCACTATGTCAGTGCTTCTCTGCTATTCATAGGATTTTCAATGGATGATTGTTTTGGGATTGTATCTGGAGTGGGATACCAAATCCTTCTGCCATTTTTGCGGCACTAGGGATCAAACCCAGGGCCTCAGAGTATGCAGAACAAGCATTCTACCAACTGAGCTAAACCTGCGGACCCCAAGAGCCTTTACTACCTATGATAAATAGCAGCCACTCTTGGCTAATTCAAGATCTTATAAGCAAAGACTATAAATATCTTTTGTCACCCACAACTTTTCCCAGCTCTGACACTGTTGTTTAAAAATTGATAATATGCCTAATGGCAAAGCTATTTGTATATCTTTTATTTGTTCAGTCTGTATTCACCATGTAACTGCAGTGTACAAGACCCTATACTAGTAAGAATACAAAACACAATAACAAGACTTCAGCCCTCAGGAGGTCCAGTGTCCATGGAAATCAACACCCTTGACTCTCAATTGGAGAGTGGTGGTAACCTTCATATAGAATATGAGGAGGGCATTTTATGTCTCCATCTCTCTAAATCCTAACTCAGGTTTTTTTCAGTCTCACATTCCAAAGAAGACAATATATTTTATTAAAACTTTAAGAGTTTACTTCCAGGAACTTAGATAAAAACTATACCTATATAATTTAATAATAATTACTTAAGACATATTTATTAAACACTTTTTAATATGTCAGATAATACTAGCCTTCAAGGATGTTATAAAATAGAGGAAAAGTTTAATGAACCTAATTCAAATTCAGAATTGTATCTTAGAGAACATATACATGCAGATTGAGAGTTGCATCTGTTCATTGATTAAATAATAATTGCACACCAACCAATGTGCCAAACATTATTCTAGACACTAGAGATATAGGGGTAAGCAAGATATCTCAGTATCTTTTACAGAATGTAATATTCACATCCTTGTAGAGGTACAGGCAATAAACAAATGTATATAATAAAGTCCAGTAAAAACATATACTTTGAAATAAGGTATATCTACACTTTGAGAGGCCCTGGGATTTAACTAAATTGGTAGAGTGCCACTCTACACTTTCTGAGGACCCAAGTTTGATCCTCAGTACAACAAAAATGGGAAAAGGATATGATAGTCCACTCCTGAGGCAATTCTGAAAGAGTCAGCCATTGAAAACTTTAAGAGGGTCGTTATGAGTTGGACATGACTCAATGTCACCTAACAACAAGAAGTTAATTTCAAGTTTCATTAATTAGTTTTGGGCTGAGATTTAGCTCACTTGGTAGAGTGCTGCTCCATACTTTCTGAGGACCCAGGTTCTTTCCCAGGCACTTCGAAAATGGTAGAAGGATGTGGCCATCCACTCCTGAAACAAGCAGCCATTGAAAATCCTTTGAGGGTTGCTATGAGTCAGACACAACTCTAGGGCACCCAACAACAATATTCTCTGAGAGGGCTAGGTTTTAGCTCAGTTGGTAGAGTGCTGTTCTGTGCATTCTTAGGCCCTGTGGTTCAATCCTCAGCACTGCAAAAATGGGAGAAGGTCCTGGCAGCCCACTCTGGAAATAATCATCCATTGAAAACCCAATGGATACCAAAGCACTGTTAGCTATGTGGTTGTTGTTGTTAGGTGCCGTCAAGTCGGTATCTGACTCATAGTCGGACCCTCTGTACAACAGGGGAAACACTATTGTCAGTGCTTCTCTGCTGTTCATAGGATTTTCAATGGCAGATTGATTTTTGGGAGGGGGTTGCCAAGTCCTTCTCCCAAGCCTATAGCATGTGGTGTTCCCAGGCAGTCTCCCATCCAGGTACTAACCAGGCCCGACCCTGCTTAGCTTCCAAGATCTGATGGGATCGGATGCCACAGGGCTACCGCTGCAGGCGCTGTTAGCTATAGTACCTCCTTTGTTCTGTTGTATATAGGGTTACTATGAGTTGGATCTGAACAGATGGCACATAACCACAAAAAGTCTTTGAGAGTCAGGCATAAGAGCACTTGATATAGATGAGTATAAGGGACTGGAAGTGAGATTATTTTTATGTCTAAATTCTAGAGTATATAGGCCTAACTCTGACCATAAGAAATGAGGTGTGTTAAATTTACTAATGTGGCCTCATGTTTAAAGTAATGATTCTGGTTTCATATTGCCTAATTCAAATGTTCACTGTTGAGAAAATTATTAAATTCTCTGCATCATAATTTCTTCTTTTAAAAATGGGAATGAATTATAATGGTATTTACTTAATATGGTGATTATGGGAACTCAGCTGAGAAATATAAATGAAGAGTTTAGGTTGCAGGCTGAGCATAGTAGGATTACATTAGTATAAGCTATTGATGTCATAACAATCAAAGTGTTAGACTGTGTGTTATTTCAGTCTTTTAATATTAAAAATTCTGAAATTCTAGTAATATTAGTTTGCATATAAACATCTACAACTTTATTCATGGCATTGAAAATATTGAGAGATACAGATTATGATATCAAAATAATGTCCATGAGATGTGATACAAAAGTGTAATGAATGTTTAAATTTAAAAAATTATTACAGTGAAAGGCACAGTGATATTAATCCCCCTCACAATAGTCCCCTAGCTTTGAACACACCTATCCCATTATTCTTGCCACTTTCTGAAGCAGCCAGAAAATCAACTTATAAAGAAAATAGATCAGCCAGTGTGGTGGCGCATGCCTGTAATCCCAGCAACTAGAGAGGCTAAGACATGAGGATCACCCAAGTTCAAGGCCAGAGGCACATTGCACAACTCAGTAAGACCCTGACTCAAATAAAAAAATTTAAAAATGAGCTGGAGTAGCATCCCAATAGCAGAGTACTTTGAAAGTGTATGCAAGGCCCTGTGTTCAGCCACTAAGTACTGCAAAAAATAAAATTAGTTTTGGCTCACAGTTGTGGAGGTTCCAGTTCATGGTCAGTTAGCCCCATTGTTTTTAAGCATGTGGTGAGATAGCACATTAGGGCCAGAGCTTGTGGTGAAACAAAACCACTCGTACCATCATAAGCCACAGAGCAGAAAAATGGGAAGGAGACCAAGATCCCACAGTCCCCTTTGAGAGTACACCACCCCTGACTTAAAAACCTCCCACATGGCCCTACCTCTTAAAGGTTCTACCACTTCCCAATTGTCTTACCTTAGGGACAGACTTTGAACACATGGACTTTTGAGGGAGACTGAAGATCCAAACTGTAGCATTCTGCCCCTGGACCCCAAATATTCCGGTCCATCTCGTAGTACAAACTGTGATTAGTCCATCTTCAGGAGCCTTCAAAGTCTTAACTGTTCCAGTGTTGCTTAGAAGTCCAACCCAAAGTCTCCTCTGAGGTCAAGGCAAACTCAGCTGTGAACCCTTGTAAGAAATCAAAACACTAGCAACATATTTCTATAATACAATGGTGGGACAGGCACAGGGTAAATGTTAACATTGAAAAAGGGTAGAATAAGAGAAAGACTGAAACCCAGGAAGGGAAATGTTAAGTCCTAAATCTCCATATCCAGCATCTGGGGAATGCTATGGTGGGATGTGTACTCTCAAGGGCTTAGGAGTCCACCCCTGTGCCCTTGTTAGTTGCAGCCAACACGGCCACTTTCTTGAGCAAGTTTTGCATGCTGCCTACAGATTTCCTTAGCAGACATTGTTCATTGTTGGCACCCTTACCGTTTTGGGGTCTCCACTGCAGCTTTCGCTTCACTCTCATAGCTTGATGAATTACTCACTGGGGCCTTCAACCCTGCAACATACTGCCTGGTTTCCCAAGCTTCCTTTGAAATCTTCATGGAAGTAGCAATGACCCATAACTCTTCCATTCTGCATAACTGCAAAACCAGCATCATGACACAATGCCAGATTCTGCTGCCATCAAGAATTGAACTTGAACCTACTTGAAAAATGATTGCAGCAGCCTCTGAGTGCCTTGTTGGCTACAGAGTGAGAAACAACTCCCGAGGTGGTCTTGAGTGTACGGGGTGTCTGAGGATCTTTCTTCAAGCGAAAATCTTTTAAACAAATTCTCACCTCCACACCTTAGAGCCTGCCATGGGTAGGGTGGCCTTGCAGATTCCTGAGATGCCTTCAGTTCATCATTCCTACTGTCCTGGTATAAATCTCTTCACTTCTTTTCATTGGTGCTAACCACACCTTTCTTGGCCAAAACTTTAAGCTGACTTCTTTTTTGGCTGAGTTGCAAATCTTTGGAGTCTTTCTATTGTGTTCTTCTTTGCTCTTGATTCTCACTATAAATCCAGTTAAAAGTAGCCAGTAATGTCTATGCCACAGCCTGAATGTTGTGCTCACCTGAAATTTCTTCTCAGAAAAACTAGTCCATCACCTTTAACCTTGGCCTCCCACAACAAAATAACTGGGCATGGGCAAAATTCATTCAAATTCTTTGTCATGGTGTAACATGGTCTAGCTCTCAATTGAGTCCTCATTTCCATGTGAAACCTCATCAGCATTAATTTTATTATCCACACCCTTATTAGCCTTCTAGTCTTCTGAGCCCTCACCATAATTACCTGTTAAGTTCCTTTTACAACTTGCTAGGCTTTTCCTAGCCTGCTCCTCCTGTTTTCCACAAACTCACCAGTGCAGTGGAGCATGCCTGTAATCCCAGCCCTGAGGAGGCAGAGGCAAGAGGATTTATAAATTCAAGGTTCACCCAGGCTACATACCCAAACCCTGTCTCAAAACAAGAACAACAACAACAGCAACAACAACAGCAAATTGCAAACTCCTCCTGCAAGTCAGTTCCAATGGCTTCTCCACATGATCAGATATAAAGTCACAACATAGACTGGCCCATTTCTTAGCACCAATTTTCCACGTTAGTCAGCTTTCATTTGCTATACAAAATACCAGAGACAATCAGCTTATAATGAGGAAAGGCCTAATTTGACTCATCATTTTGGAGGTTCCTGTCCAAGACAAATTGGCCCTGTTACTTTTGACTCTATGGCAAGGGAGTACATGAAGGTAGAAGTTCATGGTGAAGACAAACTGCTCACCTCATCAAGAGCCAAAGAAGCAAAAAAATAAAAAAGTAAACTGAGGAAGAGTCCAGGGTCTGAAAAATCCTCTTCAAGTGCAAGTGCAACCCCCTTACTTGTCTAAAGACCTCTTAAAATTTCCACCATTTCCCAATAACAATAGCCAGGGAACTAAGGTTTTAACAAGCAGGCCATGAGGGACACTCAAGCTGATATATCAACAATTTTGATAAATCAAAATTTCTGTTGCAAACTTTCAATACTCAAAATAAATTATATTCTCAATGACAAATCCTACATGTTACAAAACCTAAAAATAAAATGATAATTGCCTTAATGTTAAAATAAATTTTATAAGGTTTGCTTTCTAGAATGTTATACTGATGAATTTAATACAATTGAGACAGTTTATCAGTTTATATGGCTCCTCTTCATTATCTAAATTTCTATCTTTAAAATAACCCTCTCTTTCTATATACACATCATAAAAAGATAGTGAATGCTGTCTCTTAATTTTATTTTTTAAAATGATGTTGAAACTCTTGGATTTTCAGAATTTCAGCTGTAACCTAAACATTTATGAGCAATACATTGTCTTTCTAGAAAAACTGCAATCTTTGTTTGATAGTACTTTTCACATAATATTAGAAATACAAGACATTATCACTTGAATAAATCTGTTGATGCCATTGTTTTTCAGTAGATACTTAGAGTTTTCTACCTGTAAAAGGCATTATGAAACTCAATTCATCTTAGATGATTTTTGTATTTTAAACTTGATTATATTATGCTGAGCTATAATGATTTAACTCTTGTTCTATAAGGTTATTAATAAAGTAGTTTGAAGATCTTTTGAAATCAACCTAGGTTTCAAAATTTTTAAGATTTGACCCTGATTAGATATGGGTGTTTACATGTTTTCATTCCCTTTTATTTCTCCTCAATTTGACCAGAAATATTATCAACATTGTAGAAACTCTCCAAGAAAACAAGATTTCCTTCTAGTGATAGGGGTTATTCAAAGGAAAATTACAATGATAGGCCTTTTATTTAAAAAAATAGATGTCAACTGTTTCCTTAAGACCAAGATATGACCTTCAACTTTGGAGAAAAGTAAAGTGCACAATATATTTCATAGGCCACTGCTAAAATTTTTCTTCAAACTTTTGAGATACTTTAAAAAGTACTTCTAATAAATAGTAACATGATAAACCATTTTCCTCCTCCTAAACAAATTTAAATAAAAACTCTGGAAACCAAATAAAGTATTTTTTACAATGAATATGGACATGCTGTACAGAAACATGCAAATGATTTCTTAAATTTGCCAATATTTAAAAATATAAAAATTATATTATTTGTATGCTTGCTTTGGTTTTAAGTTCTGAAAGAAATGCCAGATATTACAGCTCAAATCTTGTTGTTACTAGGTGCCATTGAGTCAGGTCCTATGTTCAAACAGTGATGACTCAGGCAATCATTAATCTCAGTTAAGGCCTGGGCCCCATTAGAGCAAAGCCTAGATGTTATCTGAGGACTATCCTTCACATGTCCTGGGAGGCCTGTCCTAGGTCATGGCTGGAAGCAGGAAACATTTTTTGACTCTTTCTTTTATCTATAGAATGTTTAACTTTTGGTGGTGGTGGTTGTCTTTGTTATTGTTGTTGTTGTTATTTTTAGATGTCATCCAGTCAGGTCTGACACATAGTGACCTTATGTCCAACAGAACAAAATACTCCTCGATTCTGTGCCAGGCACATGATCTTTGTAATGTTCAAGCCCATTGTTATAGACACTGTGTCTATCCATCTAGTTAAGGATCTTCCTTTCCTTTTGTTGACCCCTCACTCTCCCAAACATGATGTCATCCTCCAGGGATTGGTCTCTCCAAAATACATAAAACACAGTCTAGCCATCCTTGCTTCCTAGCTGCACTTCTTCTAGGATAGATTTGTTGATTCTTTTGACAGTCCAAAATATATTCTATATTCGTCTTCAAAAGCATCATTTCTTTTCCTGTCTACTTTATCCAATGTCTGGCTCTTGCAACCATATGATGCAACTGAAAATACCATGGCATGAGTCAGGTGCACCTTCATCTTCAATGTGACATCTTTACTTTTAACACTTTAAAGAGGTCTTTTGCAACAGTTTCTTTGAGTGCGATGGATCTTTTGATTTCTTGACTTCAGCTTCCATGGGCGTTGGTTGTAGAACCAAAGAAAGCAAAATCATCCAAGCTGGACAACCTCAATCTTTCCTGCATTCATCATGAAGTTGCCTATTGACCCACTTACATGGATATTTGTTTTCTTGATGTTGAGGTGCAATCCATACCAAATCTTCCTACCTCTTTTTTGACTGTTTTTTTTCACTTTGTATTTTCCCTTCCCCTAACAACTTAATATACCTAAAGTTTAACTTTCTCTGCTTCATAAATATAATAGCCTTACCATTTTCACACTTTCTGTATTGCTATCTTGGTGATCCTAGATGTAAATTCTCAGAGAGTAGGCACCACATATACAGGTTTCTTAACATTTTTCAGTGTTTCTTTTTTAACAACAGGCATTTGAAGTATTGCTTTATAATAATGACCTGTTCTTCCCATGTAACTTAGCTTCTTTTTACCTCCTCAAAAAACAAACCAACAGAAAAATTAATTTATCTTTGACCTTTGGCCACATAAAAGCCTGTCTTCTGAAGTTTTCTGTCAAGAATGTTAATAGTTTTAAAAATAGTGTGTGCACTGACAGAAGATTACATACACCCCAGGCCCTAGAGGACTTGGTCAACCCTCATAGTTGTCGCCACCATGTGGTCATTTGGTGTAATTTTAACAGAGTCTCTTGATTCTGCACAAATTAACCCATGATTGCATGCTATTTTCATTACATATTAATTTAAAGTCCTACTTTTTTCTTTTCTTCATACTTTATAATGTTCTGTAAAGTATGTAAGATGATGAATTGTAAGCAAAAGTGATTTAATAGTTGCATAATGGATATAGCAAATGATATTACTCTTTATCCCACCAACATATATATTTAAAAAAACTGCACAGCGTTTTCATAAATGTCTCTTCAGAAACAGGTAGTCACAGAATTGGGGGGAGTGTGTGTGTGTCTGCATATGGACCATATGACTGACATTTCAAGATGAATAGTTCCTGCTTATATGGGTGGAAATTAAACTGCCAACTGATAACTCCTGGATATATACTTATCAGTAGATGTCATTCATTAGCACATTTTAGTGTTCATGAAATGGAAAGTTCTTTTAGACTGAATTTTGGCAGCAACACGTGAAGCTCAAAAATGGAGGAATTCAGTATGTGTCTGCCACCCATCTTGTAAAAATCAGGTCCTACACTGTCAGCACATCATGGCAGGCTTGGTGAAATAAATAAACAAAACAAAACAAAAAAAAAAGGATACAGGCATGTGGAGAGAATTGGTGCCTAAAAACTGCCTTTCTACTAACTAGGGGAAATTACTGTTTGACTTTGGTGATCCAAAGATATTTTTCCAACTGTCCCCCAGATTTATCCTCCACCAAAGCTCAGCATTCTGTTTCATTATTGAAAAGAAGGCTAATACAGTTAAAGACAATCTTATAGGGCCTTTAAGACAAAGTATAAAAATGGTGAATAAGGGTTATCAAAAGAAGTTCATAAAATGACAGCAGGAAGTAAGACCTATTTTTATCTGGTACTTATTCCTATTCACTCTATAAATATTAATATATTCTGCTGTCTACAGCATGAAGATGACCACAGTCAGTTTCATCTGAACCAATTTCTACAATTTACACATATTTGGAAACTATCCAGGTAAGACATCTTATTTCTGTTCCAGGGTGATTCTGAGACTGACTTCTCAAATGCCAAATCACAGTATTTTTCAGTTGATTGTAGAAAATGTCCCTTCACTCATAGCATAGAAGCTATTGTACTTTTAATAGACATCTCCCTTTAGTGAATTCTGTTAATAACTATCTATTCTTCACAGCTATTCAGATGTATTTGAAGAGCTGCTAACACCTTCCAGAACAATCTATCTTTCATTTTAACATAGCTCCTCTGCTTTTTATTGCATTTTCAAGGATATTTTTTTTCTTATTCATTTCATGAATTTGGGAATGCCTGTGTCACTAAGCTCTTTATAAAACTGAATTTCCATAGTTTGAAAGTCCTGATCAAAATTACTTCTGGAACTCCCTGAAAATAATTGGTATATCATAAACAGAAGAGAGTGAATTCAAATTGGAAAACTCAAGTGACAGGAAATGAGCATATCCTAATTAATTCTTATACCTAAATATATGCATGGATTATTTGGAAGAATAGACCTATTAGGAAGTTAAATTGGGAGAACATATCAGTGTTACCACTGGGTATGTCTGGAATTAAACTGTTTTGAGCCAAACCAAGAAAAAGTGTGGTGTGGGATGTATATGTCATAAATCTCTAAAGTAAACTGATATAAAATATGAGTTAAAATTGCTTTTACTGTCTATTAATAACAGTCATCACTTTGTGGAATTATTATAAATTTGGCATATATTATCTCATCTAATTCTCCCCCCAAAGGCTGTGATAATACACAATATCCTACTTCAGAACCAAAGAAGATGAAATTCTGGAAGGTTAAATAATTTTCAGAAGGCCACACAGGTCTTCAATGGCAGTATAAAATCAGTTCTATCTGAAATTTTCAAAGACCATGTTTTTGATTAAACAATTGTGTCCTTCTAAGCATGCCTCTCTTCCCACCATCCCTCCCTGAATACCCATCCTCACACTGTAAAAATATAGAATGGCTAGAACTCAAAGGACTTGGTTGTTGTTGTTATGTGCCTGTGAGATGGGTCCAACCCATAGCAATCCTCATAGGGGTTTTAATGGCTGATTGTTTTTCAAGATTGTTTCAGGAGTATACTGCCACATGCTTCTCACATTTTCGTGTGGTGGCGATCGAACTTGGGTCCTCAGAAAATGCAGAGCAGTGCTCTACTAACTGAGCTAAAGCCCAGCCCTAAAATGACTTTGTTGTTGTTGTTAGGTACCTTCGAGTCAGTATCCAACTCATAGCAACCCTCTGTATAACAGGTGAAACACTATTGTCAGTGCTTCTCTACTATTCATTGAGTTTTCGATGGCAGGTTGACTTTTGGGAGTGGGTTGCCAGGTCCATCTCCCAAGCCTACAGCACCTGGTGTTCCCAGATGGTCTCCCATCCAAGTACTAACCAGGCCTGACTCTGCTTAGCTTTCATGATCTGATGCCACAGGGCTGTGGTGCAAGCCAAAATGACTTTAGACATAATCAAATCCAAATTTTTATTTCATAGCTAAGTACGTGGATCAGTATAGGGTCCTATCAATACAGTATATTAATATAGTTTTTAATGAATTATATCTATATAAGAAAAAATATGAAAGAGAGACACAAGGAATGAGATAAAAAGAGAGAGATCATATATAACCAATTCTTTAAAAAGTGGGAAATACCTGAGAGACAAGGCTTTATTTTGAACTGGTTTGCGAACTCCGAGAAGCATGTTTATTATAAGATATCATAAAAGACAGAAATGAAGAAACGTATAAGGCAAGGTGCAGTGACAAAAATGATGCAGATCTTCCAGGCCCTCTCCAGGAACCTGCAGGGGTTTACTCATCTGAAATCTCCCCAAACCCTGACCTTCGGACTTTTATGGAGGCTTCATTACATATGCTTGATTGATTTAATCATTCGCCATTGGTGAACAACTTAACTTCAGTCCTTCTCTCCCAGAGACTGAGGGATGGAGCTAAAAGTCTAACCACTCTAATCTTGCTGGCCTTGCTCTTTCCAGTCACCACCTTGCATCCTGTGATGCAGACAGAGTGTGGGGTAGTCTTAAGGCAATCCATTGGCATTCAAAAAGACAGGTACCATTTTGGAGATCCCTAGGATTTTAGCCCAGAAACTGGGACAAAGATCAAATACATATTTCACAATGTCACATCTTTGAAATTTATATTTTGAATTAATAGTAATTTAATATAATGATCAGTCTTTGAGAGATTTGGTGAATTTGTCATGTCTTCTTTGGAATAATATTTTTTTTCAAATATGAGTCAGGCACAATGGCACACACCTTTAATCCCAGACACTCAGGAGGATCATAAAGTCAAAAACAGAGGCAGCCCAAGTAACTTAACCAGACCCTGTCTCAAAATACAGAGTAAAAGGAAAATGAGCTGGACGTATGTCTCAAGGGCTGAGAGCTCGGAAATAGCATATATGAAGCCCTGGGTTCAACTCCTCAGTACCATTAAAAAGCACACACACACACACACACACACACACACACACACACACACACAGAGAAAAAAGAAAAAACTTTTCACATGTGTTTGCAGACTATCAAGTCAGACAAACTTCATAAGACATCTATATGAAATGTTTTTAAAATTACATCAAGAGTAATTCTTTTTATAAGCTGCCTTATAAAAACAATTTCTGATAAACATTTGCACTAAAGATATCAGATAAAATTTTCCATTCAATTTTAACAAAATTTATGCCTTTTTCTTTTCAGACAATGCCTCTCAACAGTAATCAAAAAGTATGACTTCCACCTGAAATTCCTATCCAAAACCCAGGTACCAGCTTTTGCTATTTCATCCATCAGTTACATAAGTATTTACTAAGCATCTTTTGTTTTTCCAAAACTTTGCAAATTTCTGAAGATACAAAGATAAATGGAGGAGAGATTTTACATTCAAGGTAGCTCCCCTTCTACCATGGGAACATAGTTAAGTAAAAAGATACATGCAATAAAGTGTTACCCATGCTACGAAAGACTTGTGTGTATGCAAGACCCATAAAAAACAGTGATAAATTTGATTCATTTGAACCATATGTTGAAAAATAAGTATGCGTTTTATGTCCAGAGAAGAGGAATCATAAAGGAAGACGGAGAGTAGGAATAACTTTTAGCAAAGAAAACCATAAACCTAAACAAAGAAGCAGGAAATAGCCTGAGGTGATTAGAAAACTGAAATTTGTCATGGCTACAATAAGGGCTCAAGATGAGAGGCTGGAGAGAGACCAAATGAAAGAATCAGACAGAGCCAAGTTATGTAGGATCTTACAGACTTTATGTAACCAATATAATGATTTTCTAATTTATCAGCTGATGACATAGACCCATTTTGCAGAGTAGTAAAAAGGCTGATAGATGATTACAGGAGGATTTTGTCAGCCCAAAGAGAGATGAAGACATGGACCAACCCTTTCCTGTAGGAATGGAGGTGAGGGGACACATTCAAAACAGGTGAAATTATGCAGTTTACATGATTAGGTGAAAAATAAAACAACAAAGGAAAGGGGTGCCTAGAACAGCTCTAGATTTCCCCGAAGTTGACCAGGAAGGCACCAATTCATGAGAATAGTGAAGACAGAAGCTGGCTTGGCAGGAAAAAATGATGGCTCCAGTCCAAGGCTACTGAAATGTGGTCACCTGCTGGGCATCCAAGTTATGATCTCCATTAGGAAGACCATGTCTGGCAGCAGCTTCTTTCAGGGAAGAGTTAGTGTTTCAAACTTCAAACATAAAACCATATCACAAAAAAACTGTATGAGTCAGAGATTATTTTTAAAGCAAATGAGAACATTTTCCATTAAACAATTGACTCTGATAATAATAAATTATAGTTGTTGATGTGAATACCAAACTCATATGTGAATTCCACACAAATATCCAAAGACATAAGGAAGTCAAAGACATAACTCATGTTCCTCACTGAAGTGCAATCCTTTCACTTGAATTCCATTTCTCTTTCTGTGCCTGGCCTGAATCCAGAAGTGCACGATACAGATTGTGAAAAGAATCCACAATTAGATTATTTAAAGGCTCACAGAAATGTCAAAGTTAGTACTTCTTTGAGCTTAGTCCTTCAATCCTTTAAAAGTTGTTCTTTCTAATGTAGAATTTGAAATTTATCAAGACCTGAAGGATATTAAGACCTCATTCCTAGATCATTTCTATCTCTTGGCTATATGGAGACACTTTTGGGGCAATGGTAATCTATTTATGATTATTATGGATTTTAGTTATCTAAATGTCTCAGGACTGCTCAGGTATCATAGACACCTTTCTTCCACATACACACAAATTTTTAAGACTCTGTAACAGTTCTTAATTTCCAAATTTAGAAGTTTGATTACTTTACTCACATATGAAGATACCAGTATGTTCACTTTGAAAGAAACCATTGGCCATTGTGAATTTTTCCAGTATGATGTAAACTTCAACAAAACATCCAAGAAATACTGTCTTTACACTATCATTGGCAATTAGCAATCATCTCTTGTAACTAAATTGTTTTATAGACTACAGTATCTATGATTTTCCAGATGAACTAACCCAAAACAATGGGCTTTCTTCCTATGAAGCATCAATAATAAGTATGTGAGAACTAAGGACAATTCACAATCTGAGGACTTCTATGTATTTGACAAATGCACTAAGTGGCATTTCATCAATGTTCAAGACAATATCAATTTGAAAAATAATGTTTTTATCATATCTGCCAAACGTGCATTATTATATATGATTTGAAAAAATAAAATTTATGCTTCTGAGTGAATGTCATGAATATTACTGAATAATTACTAACTAAATTATCAAATATTTTCTTTCTTTGGAATAACTATTTCAACATATTTTAGACTCCATTTCAGACTGGGCATTCTGGCTTTTGTATTAAATGACTAATTTTGTATGTAATCTGTATAAAGCTTTTCCATTGGACCTTTTTTTCCCCTCTCCTCTATTCTACTAAACTGTAAGGAACTGTAAGGAATATTTTCTGTATTTATTCTGTATTCATCTTTAAACTTTCAGCGAAATTAAGAATAGTAGAAAAAGATGTTACTGAATGCTTACCTGATGCAAATGACTGAACTATTTACTCACTAGGATAAAGAGAAATGGAAGGTTGGGTCATGCTCTGAAGCTTCTGAGGATCTAGTTGGAAAGAATAGTCCCATAAATACGCACACAGAGTGGTGCATCTGTTACAAGGCATTGTAAAACCAGATCTCATCGTAGGGGAAAGAATCAACTTCTGATTCAAAATTACTTCTACCTAATCAGCTTTAGTGGGGGCTGGGATTTAGCTCAGTTGGTAGAGCGCTGCGCTACAGTCTCTGAGGTCTCGAGTTCAATTCCCAGCACCGCAAAAATGGGAGAAGGGCCTGGTAATCCACTCCCAAAGCAATCCCGAAACAGCCATTGAAAACCCCATGAGGGTCACTATGAGTCAGATACTAACTCGATGGCACCTAACAACACTCAGCTTTAGTACATTGTCTTCAAAATTCTTAATAAAATGCCTGTTAGAACTATTAAATAATCCCTGCCACTAATAACAAATGTACAATCACCATGTATTGACTATTTAAGTAATTGTAAAGTAGATGCATCAGGGTTAAGAAAAATCAATTTGTCCTTCTAAATGTGATTTGGCTTCATGAAATATCTACCTGGTGTGAAAAGAGCTAAGGCCCTCTGGATTCTTCGACCATTTAACTGATGATTCAGAGGCTGTACCAAGTAGGTAACCAGGATGTGATGTCTTTATTATTCAGGTTTAAATGACTCAGGGATGTTGTTGTTGTTGTTGTTGTTGTTGTTGTTGTTGTTGTTGTTGTTGTTAGGTGCCGTCGAGGGGAGTCCAAATCATAGTGACCCTGTGTACAGCAGATGGAAACATTCGTCGATTCTGTGCCAAGCAAATGATCTTATTTATGTTTAAGCCCATTGTTGCAGACACTGTGTCAATCCATCTGGTGGAGGGTTTTCCTCTTTTGCGTTGACCTGCCACTCTCCCAAACATGATGTCCTTCTCCAGGGATTGATTGCTCCTGACTACATGTCCGAAATATGTAAGAGACAGTCTGGCCATTCTTCCTTTCAAGGAACACTCTGGTTGCACTTCTTCTAGGACAGATTTTTTGGTTCTTTTGGCAGTCCATGGTATATTCAATAGATGTCTCCAGCACCACAATTCAAAAGCATCAATTCATTTTCTGTCTCTCTTGTTCAATGTCCAGCTTTCACAACCATATGATGCCACTGAAAATACCATGGCATGAGTCAGACGCACCTTCGTCTTCAATGTGACATCTTTGCTTTTCAATACTCTAAAGAGATCTTTTGCCACAGCTTTTCCTAGAGCAATGCGTCTTTTGATTTCTTGACTGCTGCTTCCACGGGTGTTGATT
>VMDO01019188.1:26539-40399 GCA_007922755.1 Pedetes capensis | reverse complement strand
CGCTGCTGGGATGGAGCCTAGGAGCTCACGCGTGCTAGGCAAGGGCTCTACAGCTGCGCTGCTGGGATGGAGCCTAGGAGCTCACGCGTGCTAGGCAAGGGCTCTACAGCTGCGCTGCTGGGATGGAGCCTAGGAGCTCACGCGTGCTAGGCAAGGGCTCTACAGCTGCGCTGCTGGGATGGAGCCTAGGAGCTCACGCATGCTAGGCAAGGGCTCTACAACTGCGCTGCTGCTCCTTCAACATCCCGCTGCCGTGCTGCTTTTTCACCACCCTCCCCAGGACTAGAGGTTGAACCCGCCCCCTCTCCCCCCCCTCACTGGGGGTTGAACCCAGGGCCTGGAGCCTGCATGCTCTGCAAGTGCTGGACCACTGAGGTATACTCCCAGCCCATTTTTTTAACTTTTTGAGATAGGGTCTTGCTAAGTGACGCAGACTACCTCTGGTCTCAAACTTGCAATCCTCCTGCCTCCTGCCTCCGCCTCCGGAGCCCTTGGGATTATAGGTGTGCACCACCACGCCCGGCCTTTTTTTTTTTTTTTTTTTTGAGACAGGGTCTGGCTCTGGCTATGCACGTCAAGCTGGGCGATCCTCTTGCCTCAGCCTCCCGGGTGCTGGGATTATAGGTATGTGCCACCATACCCATCCCTTTATTGGAATTCTTATTCAAAAGTTACAAGCTGAAGGCTAGACACTGTCACATGTTACATTCAGGAGGTTTAATGTATCCTACACTCATGGCTTCATAACGTCACCTTCCGTCTCTGAACCAAGTCTAAGGACAGCAAGTCTTAGAACGGGGCCACCCTGCGACAACCAGAGGGCAAGAACGTGGACTGGACGGTCTTTCCGCTGTTGGATTCATTAGTTCAGAAGAAACTTTTAGATATGGCCAAGTATTTTAATTAAGTTTATGATTAATCAGCTAAAAATGTTTAAAAGCTAACTTAAAAGAGAATCATCTTCCTTAAGTCTCAAAGTATATCTAAAGACAAAGCAGGTTTAAAAACTAGTGGAAATTCTAAATCAATCTAAAGTGGCAACAATTTCAAGCTTGACAGGTGAAATGTTATGCAATTTGTATCACAAATTACCAGACTTACACAAGGCCAATTTGAGAAAATAGTCATTAAAAATTCTGGCCTTCCATTGAGCATTTTATATAGGGAAAGTTCGTTAATTTTTTTGTTCTTGGCAAAATTTTTATATTCTTATAATTTTTATATTCTCCTAAAAAATATAATGAACTTCAAGCACCCCCAACAGAGCATTACAAGGTGATTCCTGAGGTGGTTTAAAGAAGGGAAAGTCTTTATGAAAACCTCTGCAAGCCTTTCATAAATATACAAGGACCATCTCTTGCTCATCTTTATTCACATCATAGCCAGAGCAGCAGCAGTATAAATAATAGACATGTGTCTGGACTCAGGTTCCAACAGTTTATTATCTGTTTGTGTGGAGATAATAGTTTGGCTCAGTTGGTAGAGTGCTACTCTGCGTGCTCTGAAGACCTGGGTTTGATCCCCCGTCCTGCAAAAATGGGAGAAGGATATGGCACTCTACTCTGGAAACAACTCCCAAAACACTAGCCACTGAAAACCCACGACAGTCGCTATGAGTTGGACCCAACTGAATGACATCTAACAACAACAACAATTCTAATGTACTCCTGAGCACAGCCTTCTTTCTGAAGCCACCTGGTTTCTGGCAGGTGGAATGCCCATTTTGGAATCTGCTCACACACTGTATGCCCAGGCCAGTACTAGGAAGCCTTGCCCAGTGGGTGCCTGAGAGAGAGATGGGACAGACAGCCGAGATGTCCCTAGCATGCTGGTGGGGCTAAGGGCACCCGGCAAGCGTCTGGGTTACTGATAAAGTGCAGGATGGCTCAGGTCACAAGGGAGCTGCCACACGCTGACTCAGGACCTTGCTGCCCTTGTTCATGGGGGTCGACCAAGAGTCCCAGGGTCGAGAACTGGAGCCCACAGGTGGTTTGCCACCAGAAAGAGGGAACACTCTTCCTCCTGAGGACCCCCGGCTTCTCGCCTCTGCCAATTCCTAGTGCTCTGCCTTCCGAGCTAAACACTCTACCTGGGTCCCAGGAACCTCTCCCTGTAGGCTCGCTCCTCCTGCCCCATGAGTCAGGCCTCCCTCCTTCAGCCACGCAGGCCTAGTCCGCTCTGCTGGCCCCAGTCCCTCTGCTGGGGTCCCCATGCCTTCTGAAAGGGTGATTTTACAATGGAAGCTTCGTTACTTGTCACTTTGACAGCGGCCGCCGCAGCTCACGCGGCCCCTGTTGTAAAGCACAAACCTCTACCATTATATGCCTGCGTCGCCGCAATTGATCACGGGGCCGCAACAAGAGGGAAGTAAATAAACCGAACGGGGTTGGTTTATGGTGCGTCCTATCGAGATGCAGGGGGGAATAAATATTTTCCAAGTGTAGAAGTCAAGAAGAAGAATATTACTTTCAAACTTCACGGTATACTATAAACTACAAAGGGAAAAAAGGATTAAAAAAAGGACATAAAATATACCTTACTTAACCAGCAAATCTACATTAAAATATTAACATTCAGAATCTGGCAGGCCCACAACGAAAGGCAGAGAAGAATGAAGTCGCTCTCTCCGCAAGTCCCCCAATGGGCTGTACGTCTCTTGTCTAATTTTTGCCCGAAGCGAGCGTGATGAGAACCGAGGCCTCTCTGGCTTGGCCCATGGTATGCTGGCTCCTCTATCGTTGCGTGTGGTGCTGGTGGGTGTGGGTAATGTGGGGTTGGAGTGACATTTGACACGGAGCCCACACTTCTCCATGGGCTCCATGGGGGCCAGGTACTCACCCCTCCTTAGTTACCTGCGAGGTCTCTAATACCTGCCTTGGCTCACTACTTCCACAGGGACACGAGGCACAGTAGGGGAGAAGAAAGCCATTAAGATGGAAAATGCATACACACTGTCTACACGGAGAACAGGACGGGTTGATGGAGATGAAATGTATAAACAGCCAGGCGTGGTGGCATGCACCTGTAATCCCAGTGCCTTGGGAGGTAGAGGCAGGAGGATTGCAAGTTTGAGACCAGAGGCAGTCTGCATAATTTATGGAGACCCTGTCTCAAAAAGTTTTAAAAAAAAGTTGGGGGGCTGGGGATGCAGCTCAGTGGTCCAGCACTCTCAGAGCATGCAAGCGTGAGGCCCTGGGTTCAACCCCTAGTACTGCAAATAAAAACAAACAAACAAATAAATAAATAAATGTCTAAATAAAGACGATGAGCTGAAGATAGTCAAGTGTCACATTGAGAAGACCCTTGGGTGAGGTGTTTCCTTAGGCTGTCTTTGCCTACAGGATCCCAGCATCTGATTCTTTGTGTGTCGGGAGGTTGTTTTGTTTTGTTTTGTTTTTGTTTTTAAGATAGTGTCTCCCTGCATAGCCCAGCCTGTCTTGGAAATTGTTACGTAGACCAGACTGGCCTTGAACTCATTCACATCAATCCTCCTGCCTCTGCCTCCTGAGTGCTGAGATCACAGGAGTGGCCACCATGCCAGGCTCCTCCATCTTGAAATGAGATCTTACGAGGTTGAGACAGGGTCTCTGGAGGCCCAGGAGGGCCTGAAATTCCAGATCCTTCTGCCTCCACCTCATAAGTGCTGGGATTCTACGGGACGCCACCACGCCCAGCTCCAGTGTCTGATTCTTAGGCAGGCTTGCTGGATTTGGAATTCATGGGCCCTGGCCTGGTGGTCAGGAGCAGGGGCTTGAAGTGAGAAGGATGATGTCTGAATCTAGTCTTGATCAAGGCAGCTGGCTGATCCTTAGTCGTTACTTAACTTCACTAAGCCTGGTTTTCCATATCTGAAACATGGAGCTAGTCACACAATTTAACTCCCATAGAATGTCGTGGTAGGCTGTAAGTGAAATACCACAGGTGGATGCTTAGCGTGATGGTCAGCACACAGCAGCCACTCACGAGACCATGTATTTTTAAGCCTTTGTACCAGGCTCCTGGTAAGAAGGGCCTTTATGCTGGTGCCAGCCATTTCTTATTTGAGGACGACTGGGAGGGAGCTGGTGTAATAGGGGTTAAAAGCTTAGCACTGAGGAAGAGCCCATGGGTTCGAATCCCAGCTCATCCTCTGCTCCATTTGCTAGCTACGTGGTAGTGGACAGATGACTTTCTATCTCTGTGCCTCAGTTTCCTCACCTGAACATAGGGCAGTAAAACATCTGTGTGGTTGCCACTGCTGTGTAGGTTAAATGAGTTAACAGATGGCAAGCACCTGGGGCAGTGACTTCGCTTCATCTGTGGCTGCGGTCCCCTCGGGGTAGACATCCTTGGCTTCAGGAAGCTGGGCTCAAGACCTGCCCCTCAAAGCTTCACCAATGAGGGCTGGACAGAGGGGGCCTTCACGGACGCGCTTCCTCTCAGCCTGTGCAGCCTGCAACAGCACAGTGCCAGGGCAGAGGTCACCGTGAAGGCAGGGGGACCAAGGCTGGGAGCCGGTGCGGAGGCAGGGCTTGCGCGTGCCTGTCACTGCGCATCCCAGGCTCCTGGGAGAGCTGTCCCCACGGCGAAGGGGGCGCTGCAACTGGGGGTGGGAACAATGGGGTTCCAACAGCTGCTGAGGGACGCATTAGAAACAACGAGGGACGGCAGGGGCGACAAGGCAATGAGAATGGCTGCGTCGTCCCGCAGCTCTGTGGAAGCCACCAATCCAGGCACTCGGGATTTAACTGCCCCAGGGTTTTTCAACACTTCATAGGAGACAGCGCGTCCCCTGAAGCCACCTAGATATTCCTCGCTTGAACACTTCATGACTGATAGAATAGACAGAGGAATCACCTTATTTGACCAATCTTTCCTTCCTTCCTTCCTCCCTTCTTTCTTTCTTTTTTTTATTGTTATTTTTTGTGCGGTTGGGGATCAACCCCAGGGCCTCAGTGCATGCTAAACAAGCACTTCACCAACTGAGCTAAATCTGCAGCCCTATTTGAGCTTTGCAACCATGCTTACCATTAAACAAGTCACTCCATATATGATTGGCTGGCATTTAGCTCAGTTGGTAGAGCACCGCTCTGCAGGCTCTGGGGTCCCGAGTTTGATTCCCAGCACCGCAAAAATGGGAGAAGGACGTGGCAATCCACTCCCAAGGCAATCCTGAAACAGCCATTGAAAACCCTGAGGGTCACTATGAGTCGGACAGGACTTGATGGCACTTAACACCACCACCATCACCACCACTGATAATTTCACTTAAGTTTTGAATTGAGGTAAAACTATTTTTCTGTATCTGACCTGAGGACCCACATTCTAGCTTCAGTTAGCTGCAGGGAAAGACAGCTGCTATCTTAAAACCAGGTCAAATTCACAATATGATCCGAAGTCACACACCTGAGTGCATAGGACTCGGGAGGCTGAGGCAGGAGGATTGCGAATTCAAGGCCAGAGGAAGCAGGCACAACACAGCAAGACCCTGTCCCAAAATGAAACATAAAAAAGGGGCTGGGGGTGTAGCTCAGTGGTGAAGCACTTGCCTAGCACTGTCCAACATCCAGCACTGAGGAAGAAAATCCTAATCTTCATTTTGGTGCCTGGAAATGGGAGGGAGAAAACAAACCAGCTAGGGAACCCTAGGACAAGAGCAGAGTATGGATCATAAATTACACATGATGGTGGCATTGGCTGTTCTAACATTCGGCCTCCTTATGAGGACAAGCACCTACGGCGGTGTATCTTTTTTCAAAAATATTTATGATGTCTCTTGCTCTTCTGTCTACCTTGTGAGGCAAGCATAAACATTGCTATAGCCTCCTCATTGCATACAAGGAGATCGATGCAGGAAGGGTAAGCCAGCCCTTGGCACCGAGAAGGCAGGATGGCACCACGGTTCTCCCAAGCATGCCCAGTGCCCTGCTCTACATCTCTGCTGCTGGTTAAGTCTCCATTTCTCACTGGCTTGGTCAAATCTGTAAGTCAAAAACAGGTTGCCCTCAAACCGGAAATCCTCCTGCCTCAGTCTCCTGAGTGCTGGGATTACAGGCCTGTGCCACCAGCCCAGCTGAAAAGAAATTGTGAGGTTTAAAATCTAGAGGGGCTGGGATTTAGCTCAGTTGGTAGAGCGCTGTGCTGCAGTCTCTGAGGTCCCGAGTTCAATTCCCAGCACCGCAAAAATGGGAGAAGGACGTGGCAATCCACTCCCAACGCAATCCCAAAACAGTCAGCCATTGAAAACCCTATGAGGGTCACTATGAGTCGGATACCAACTCAACGGCACCTAACAACAACAACAACAAAATCTAGAGCAGAATCAAGATCTGAGAGGCTATGGAAAATCTGTCTTCCTATCTTCTGAATACTATTAGGATATCTGAGTAGTTGACCTGCCCTGATTTTGTATTTTGAAAGGTTAATGATGTCCTAAGAAATGGTGGCCAACCGCCCGTTGGTCCATCTTTCCCTACAACCTTCTCTCACAAGTTTTACTAGCTTTTTTTTTTTTTTTTTTGGCCATACTGGGGGTCCAACACTGCATGCTCTGCAAGTGCTGGACCACTGAGCTGCACCTCAGCCCATTTTTTTTCACTTTTTGAGACAGGGTCTCCCTAAATTACGCAGACTGCCTCTGGTCTCGAACTTGCGATCCTCCCACCTCCGCCTCCAGAGCCGCTGGGATTACAGGCGTGCGCCACCATGCCCAGCCCAAGTTTTACTAGCTTTGCCAGGAAATATGTTACCTGGAAGCACTGATAATCTGCTGTTATTGTTAGGTGCCATTGAGTCGAGTCATGTCCGGCTTATCGCTGCATTCATAGGGCTTTCAATGGCTGATTGTTTCAGGATTGTTTCGGGAGTGGACTGCCATCTCCTTCTCCCGTTTTTGTGGTGCTGGGGTTTGAACAAACCCGGGTTCTCAGAAAGTAGAGTGTGGAATAGTACTCTACCAACTGAGCTAAGTCTTAGGGTGCTGTAAAGTCTATGCCTATGTTTTTTCTAATATGTATTAGTTTAACAGAACTCTCAATTGAAACTTCCTCACTGAATACACTGACGGTCTAAATATTTACTTGCAGGACTTCTTACTGGACAAGACCAAAATATTTGCTTCCACTGTTTTGGTGAATTATACAGTTGCTGCATTAGTAGGTGGGCAGCTAAAATGTCAGAGAATTCTCTTAGTTTGTTGTTGCTGTTGTTAGGTGTCATGTAGTCAATATCCAATTTATAGTAACCTTATGTACAACAGGTAAAACACTTTGTCAGTGCTTCTCTGCTATTCACAGGGTTTTCAGTGGCAGATTGAGTTTTGGGAGTGGGTTGCCAGGTCCTTCTCCCAAGCCTGCAGCATCTGGTGTTCCCAGGCGGTCTCCCATCCAAGGACTAACCAGGCCCGGCCCTGCTGAGCTTCCAAGATCTGATGGGATCAGATGCCACAGGGCTATGGCTGCAGGCTCTCTTAGTTTAAATTTCCTGAAAGCACTCTTACTGAAGTTATTCCCGATCTCTCACTCTTCTTCTGACTTTAGTTTTTCTCCCTGTCTCTTCCATGCTACAAGAACAGGGTGGGAAACTCTAATACGGCCACCCCAATAGCTTCCATCTCTGTGGCTTTATGGATCAAATGAGCATACTTTGTAAATGGTCAACTGGTATAGCTGCTATGATCAGGTCCTAAGGTTACATAAGTTGGGGCCAGCCTGCAAGCCTACAAAGAAGTGCCCGTCCTCTGTGGTCCTGTATGGTTTCCATTTGCAGATTCTGGTTTCAGATGAATCACATCGGAGATTTCTTTGGCTCCAAACCATACCTTTACTTGGAAGTTTCCTAAGAGAAATGGACCTAAGATGTCGCAGGACGTGTCTCTTGGCTCAGCCCTAGACTCTGCTATTCCTTTAGGGGTACACATTCCCTTAGCTGGAGCAAGCACTGAGGGCCGGCACTGGGCTGTGCTCCTCTGCCTCCTCTACTATTCCACTTAGCCTCTAAGAGATGGGTCAATGGACTGTGGTCGTATCAACAAGTTCATGAGGGAATGACCAGATCTCAGCCAACTAAAGCAGAAGAGAACGAACACATTGTGTCACACATACACTAGACTGTGACGGCCTTTCCACAAATGGTTGCCAGTCTGGAATTTCACAGAATACAGAAACGCCTAAGGCCAACAGCAGAGCACAGGTGAGTTCTCTTGATTATTACTTAAAACGCCACATAAACTATTGTGGTTGCTTGCCTCCAAATACGACCCCAAATAATCCTGTCTGTGCACGCCACCCCTCCCACGAGAATCAGAACTTCTGTGGGCAGGACCTGTGGCTGTTTTGACCAACAGAACATGGAGGAAGTAATGTTCTGGAACCTCTGAGCTGCAGTATTAAGAAGCCTGGCAGCTGCTGCTTCCTCAAGCTTGGAACGCCGCCACCATGTTCGAAGGAAGCCCAAGCAGGCCCACGTGGAAGAAAATTGAGGCCTCAGGACCAAAGGCCTCTCTGAGTTCCCTGCCAAGACCCAGCAACAACTTGCAGGCTGAGTGAATACAAGCCTTCCTGGGTGTGGCGCCTGGGGCTCCGGGGGAACTTGACTTGGCGGAGGCCAGGTAGGGCAGAGAAGAGCTGCCTCTGCATAGGCCTGTCCGAACTGCGACACTGTGAGCAAATATGTAATTGCTGGGTTTTAAGCTATTAAATCTGCGGTTTATTACAAAGCCAGTGGCAACTGGAATAGCCATCGGGCTGAGTGGCAACCTGGAGAGCAAGGAAGGGAGGTGAAGGCACGCCAGGGTGAGGCACACCCCCGCAAAGGAGTGGCTGGCAGGACTGAGGCCAAGGCGAGTAACAGCAGCAGCAGCAGCAACAGTCCTGAAATCTGGAAAGTCTCTGGCCAAATAAGGGAAAGTTTTCTGCTTGATAAAGAAAGGAAACTGGCAGTTTTGATGCAAGAGCAAATCTGGCCTCCCCTCTTTGTCTTTTGGAGGCTGGGAATGAGACTCAGCAACAGAACAACAACAACAATAACAACAACGTCCTGGAATCCGGAAAGTCTTTGGCCAAATAAGGGAAAGTTTTCTGCTTGATGAAGTAAGGAAACCCGAGAGTCCTAGTGAAAGAGTAACTCTGGCCTCCCTCCTTTGTCTTTTGGAGGCTGGGAACGTTTGCAAAGCCAAGAAGTCTGTGGTGATCCCGCCTTTTATCTAAAACAGATTGCAGTTTTAAGCACTGCCCTATAAACTGCAGGTTCAAAGGAACCTGAAACCGAATTAGCATAAGGTCTGGAATTCTCATTTCCACCACTTGCACAGCTGCCATCTGACAGCTCTTCTGTGATTTCGGTTTCAAACAGAAACTGAAAGTAGCAGAGGTGGGGAGGGCCAGGGGCTCCGGGCCTCGCTCCCTGCCATCCATTCACACATTCGAGGGAACCCTGGAGGTCCCCCTACGTCTTCAGTGTGCAATGGATCTCCAGGTGGTGACCTGACCAGCAAGACCAGTGGGGGAAGACCCCAAAGCCAGGGAGCATTAATCAGCAAGTGGGGCTGGGGGTGGCCCAACCTGCATAAAACCTTGTTGTTGTTAGGTGCCGTCGAGTCAGTGTCCGACTCATAGCGACCCAACATACAACAGGCGAAACGCTCTTGTCAGGGCTTCTCTGTTCATGGGGTTTTCAACGTCAGACTGATTTTGGGGAGTGGGTTGCTGGGTCCGTCTCCCAAGCCTTCAGCACCTGGTGTTCCCAGGTGGTCTCCCATCTGAGTACTAACCAGGCCTCACCCTGCTTAGCTTTCAAGATCTGACTGGATCGGATGCCACAGGGCTATGGCTGCAGTCGTATAAATCCTAGGTGTGCTAAATAACCTAAAGTGAATTAAAAGAAAAGAAAACCAAAGCGCACACAAAAGGCTGGAATCTGCTGGGGCTGGGTTGGTGACAGGAGGTGGAGCCTGCCTTCCCAGGGTTTGCATCACAAATCCCAAGCAGCCCAGCCGGCAACACACAGAAATCTGCATACCAGCAGGTATGTGGATTCGCTTTCACGACTCACTTAGCACTCCCTTGGCCTTCTCCTTGGGTCACAGACAGCGCCGAGGAGCTGCGTTTAATTCTGCCAAGGCACGGGGGCTTGCTGTGCCTGATGCTGACACATCATCACCTCTGGGACAAAAAGTTCCACTTCTTTGTACGGGGAGGCAGCAAGCCGATAATAGGGATGTCCTCCCCCCTGAGGGGTGCACGCGCAGGAAGAGGATTTTCTCGTCACGGGGGTGGGGGTGGATTTACCCAGCACCATCCCAAACCTCCTCCTCTGATTCCCCTTGTGAGCCACCAAACACATCCAAGTGACAGCTGGCGGGGGCAGCCTCAATAGCACCAGACAAGCGGGCTGCAGCCCCGTGGGGAGCGGGGGCCGGCCCTCTCCTCCCTGCGGATTCGCCCCACGCGCCCCGCCCCGCCTGGAGCCATCTGCTTCAGAAGCGGGGCCCTTGTTAACACCCACCGCTCAGGCGAGGCGCGGGAAGGCGCCTGGGCTGTCGGAGGGCGGCGGGCCGCCCTTGCTTGAGAGCCCCAAGAAATTCACCAGGAAGCGAGCCTGGCTAGTCAGGGCTTCATTCACGTGCACCCAGGTTCGCGCCTCCTCTGAAGTTGCTCTACTGCTAATGGACAACTTTTCATATTCTCCAGGAGAGAAAAAATATCGTGAGCATCTGGTATTTACACAGAATCTTAGAGGGAGTTGACGGATTTAATTACAAGTGTTAGCAAAACAGGAAAATTGTAGCCAGGCTTCCAAGTAGCCACTCGCCTATAACTAACAAGACTCTGCTTTGTGCTGCGAGTAAAAAATGCTATTTATTTTCCTGGCAGGGAGTTTTCTTTTGGAAGAGGAGGCTGGTGAAAATACAGTTGTTGGCTGGTAGCTTTTCTTTTAATTTATGACGTTGTCCATCTTATACAAAGATCAGGCTACAAACAACACGCTACCAGGCGGTTTTCGGGCTGCTTTTCCATCAGCACCGGTGGGGATGGATTCTCTCTCAGTTACCGGGGCTTGCTTACAGCTGACAACATGAATTTGCGAACTGACTTGCTCAGTTTAAGGGGACGCCACGAGGCCAGGGAAGCCACTGCAAGGAACTGACCTCTACGGGGATTACAGGTGTGACCTGGTCTCATTAGCAGCCATTCTGGTGGGTTTCAGAGACGCTGTGCAGAGCCGACTGCGGGCCACTGCCGGGAAGAGTTAGGTGTTGAAGGAGGCCTGGACTCCATTAGCAAGGTCAGGAGACCTGGATTTCAGAACGGGCCTGGTACTAACCAGCTGGGACTTCTGTTAAGTCGTTTAACCTTTTCTCCACCATTAAAATGCACATGGGCTGGGGTGCAGAATCTCCCTTTCTCCCTTCCGTTCATGAGATCTGATGGCTTTTTTTTTTTTTTTTTTTTTGGTCCTGGGGATGGAACCCTGGGCTTTGCACCTGCTAGGCAAGCGCTCTACCACGGAGCTAAATCTCCAGCCCGACCTGATGACTCTTTATGATCTAATACGTTGTTTATAAACAGAATTGTCTCCGCTCTAAGAAATTACATTTTCCACTTTCCATCCTCTCTGGGTTTATGTGGTCAATTTCTAAGTAGGGCAGACTGTTCAATTTACCTTTTCTGCCCCCTCTCCCATCCCACCCCATGAGTCCCTTGGAATTTCCTGGTAAATCAATGAAGTGTCAGAAGAACGCTATGGTCTACATTCAATCCTTCCAGCTGTGAGCCCAACTCAACTTCCTCATCAAAGCAGTGGAGGTGCCATGGAGCCTCCTGGGCTCCGTGTCGCTGTCACTCGGTCCTAGGGGCCCATTAAATACATTTGTCAGGTTTGTGTTTTAAAAACAAAGCGGAAAGGGTGAACGTGTCATCACACACTCTTTAATCTGAAAACCGCAGGGGAACAACTTCAGAAAAAGGAAGGAAAAAATGCGCGCACCCTCCCCCAACTCCACGGAAGTCAGAGCCCTGCTAACTTCTAGGCCGGGCTTTGTCCTCCTTGGACCGCTCCCCGCCAAGGAAATGTGCAGACCACATTGGGAACCAATTTAGTCAGTTCTGATTTCTCAGCAATCAAATCAAAAAATAACTAGCCTGGACCGGGCTTGGAGGGGGGAGGGGACCACATGTATTTCCTTTCAGGTTTTTTGGGTTTTTTTTAAAACATGAAAGTCTGGCTTGAAAAGAACTTACTGTGCAGACACATGTGGCCTCAATAGACCAGATCTCTGACGGATGAGGCGGCCTGCAGATTCAAGCACACCGTAGCCAGACTTAAACCCCAGAATTTGGTAACGGAAAGTGGGGGTCACGGGAAGGGCTGCGGGATCCAGGGCTAAGATTTAGTTTGAAATCAGTCTCTTGGGCAGGCCGAGCATCTCCCCTAAGCCACACCGTATGTGTGAGATTCCACCTCTACCTTCTCTCGTGGCACGCCCTCCTGTGACACACCAGAAAGCTCCTGGCCTCAGAGCCCTTTCCTGCGTATTTATCATTGACTTCCATTCTTACAACCACTCAGTTTTTGTTTGCTTGCTTTAGTTATCTTTTATTTGTTTGTTTGTTTGCAGTGCTGGGATGTTGCACCCAGGGCCCCTGGCATGCTTTTCCGGTGCTCTCCCCCGGGCTGCATGCCCAGCCCAGTTTTAATGTTTTATCTTGAGACAGGGCTCTGCTCGCTCCCTTGCGCAGGCTGCCTCTGGCCTCGAACGTGAGAGCCTCCTGCCTCTGCCTCCTAAGTTGCTGGGTGACAGGCGGGTGCCATGGTGCCTGACCTTGTCTTAGTTATCTTTTCAGGTCCCCCCAACTTTGTATTTAGAAAGTTTTCCAACTTCATAGAGAAGGTGAGAGCCGTGTGAGTGGCCCTCCAGTCCCTTCACTTACATCCCTCCATCCGTGACTTCTATCACCTCTCTCTCTCTCCCAAGCCTGGAAACTGCAAAGGAACACGGACCACGCGGCACTGATCTCCTCACGCAGTGTTCCTATGGGGGAGAAGGACCTGGCAACCCACTCCCAAAAAATAAGCCGCCATTGAAAACCCTATGAACAGCAGAGAAGCACTGACAATGCTGTTTCCCCTGTTGTATGTTGGGTTGCTATGAGTTGGACAGCGACTCGATGGCACCTAAAGACGACAACAGTTCCTATGGGGGAAAGGCAGTCTCCCAGCTTTCCTTCTAGCACTTCATGGCTGCTAACCTGAGGCAACAGCATTCAAGATCTAGATCAGGCCACGTCCACTGGTGGACAGGGTTCTCATGCTCTGAAAACCCACAGGCATGTGTTTAACACCTCCTGTGCATGCTGGCCTGCTCCCCTCTGCCTTCAGGTACCTCCAGGACTGGTGATGACCCTGCTCAGCGGGGGGGCCCCTGGACCCTGCCCTGGGCTTTTGGGGTGGGTAGAGGGGAGCTGAGACCCACACTGGCTCTAGTGCAGGCTGCAGGAGGCTTGCTTTACGGGAGGGGGCAGTCAATAAACTAACGGAGAAAATAGTATTTGACTTTTCTGTCCCCGAGTCTTCAGCTACAGAATGGAAAACATAATGTATCTATCTCAGAGTTGTGCGGACTTAAACTAAACAGCACCTAGCACACAGTAATCACTCAATAAATACGTTATTGTTGCTGTTATCACTGCTCCTGTGTGTCTTGCCCGTCAGGCACCACTGGGGACTGCTGAGAGGCAAGGTAAGGCTCGGATGTGCATTTGGTCATGGCCGCCTCCGAGCTCATGCAAAGCTTCCCTTAACTTCGACAGCTTGCAGCCTCCGGTGTGACTGGTTTTTGTAGCGTGTCCTGCAAGGTGGTTACTCGGCGGGGATGTGTTTACT
>VMDO01019188.1:0-26439 GCA_007922755.1 Pedetes capensis | reverse complement strand
AGGGTGGAAAGGGAAGAGTAAGGAGACAGCGAGGATGAACAGCTGACCCGCAGCACGGGCAGACAGAGTGCGGTGCTAAGGCATCCAGCGTGGGGACCCGGTGAGAACAGGGCACGGGGAGGCAGGGGGTGGGGGCGTGCAGGGCCTGTCAAGGCACGGCAGTGGACAAGGAGCATTCAGAGGAGCTGGAGGGAGGTCGAGTCACCATGGAAGCTGACACCGCACGCAGGCGACGGGCGTGTGTTCCCAGGGGAGGTGCGGGTGACCCTGTTAAGAGAGGAGGGGATGTAACTGCCAAGGGCAGAAGTGTGGGGGAAGGAAAAGCGCGAGGGCCGTCCCCAGATGGCGCCAGAGAAAGCGGGGTGTGGGAGGAAGCAAGAGACGGAGGGTAAGAACTGACCGCAGGGGCGGGCCGCGGCTGGGGCTGTGCTGAAGAGCACCGTGTCTCGAGGTCACTGCTGGGGTCTTCATCACAGGGAAGTCAGGGAGCCCGGGTGGAGGACACACAGCCCCCATGCAGGACTGTCCTGGAGGGTGTGACAGAGCCGGGTGCAGTGGTGCATGCCTGTCATCCCAGCCACTCGGGAGGCAGAGGCAGGAGGATCGCAAGTTCAAGGCCAGAGGCAGTCTACATAACTTAGCGAGACCCTGTCTCAAAAAGGAAAAAAAATGGGCTGAGGGTGCAGCTCAGTGGTCCAGCACTTGCAGAGCATGCAGGCGCGGGTGCGAGGCCCAGGGTTCAACCCCCAGTACCGCAAAAAATAAAAATAAAAAGGGTGTGACAGAGGAGGACTGGAAGGAAAGGGAGAGGTGCACGAGTAGGCGAGGCCGGCAAGTCAGTGTGAGTCCGTCTGCAGCAGAAGCCGGGGCCAGGACCTGCCTCCCAGCCCACTCCCCTCCCGAGTGGCAGCTCTCTTGTGAAAAGGTACGACTCCACCAAGTCAGGTGCCATTCATGTCGCATTCCCAGACCCTCCGTCCATAGGGAATGAGTGAAAACAGGAGTAGAAGGGTGACCTTTATGGCATTACAGCAATTTAAACCCTGGGCTGCGAGTCCTTCGCCACTTGCCTCTCCAGGGGTCCAGACTGTTGTTGTTGTTGGGTGCCATGGAGTCATGTCCGACTCATAGAAACCCTCACAGGGTTTTCAATGGCTGACTGTTTCGGGATTGCATCAGGAGTGGGTTGCCACATCCTTCTCCTGTTTTTGCAGTGCTGGGAATTGAACCCGGGACCACAGAGACTGCAGAGCAGTGCTCTACCAACTGAGCTAAACCCCAGCCCCAAGGGGTCCAGACTGGCTTCCCTCAGATCTGGCAGGATGTGGCAAGAGCAAGGCAAGGCGGAGGTGGCTCCGTGGGCCTCTCCAGGGCTAAGCAGGAGCCCGGATGCATCTGGTGATGCATGCTTTCTGGGCGTGTCAGGCAACTCTTCCTAGAGCCCAGCTGCCATTCAGCAAGGAGCCTAAGCCACGCACACAAAGGACACCAGGAGGTGCCGTGCCTGCCCAGGTGTCCCACAGGGGAGGGAAGAGGTCCTCAGCTCCCAGACATCACAGAGCAGACACCGGCTGTCCTGCGCGTCTGCACTCTTTACCCACCGCGCCCGGCCACAGAAGGGCAGGCGGTTGCTCTATAACACTACGTTTTGGAGCAGGGAACTGGACCAAACCTGTCCTAAAGAAAGATTCTCTCCTTCGCCCTCATTTCAGAAGCAGCTTCCATGACTGGGCGTGGGGATGGGGAGAGAAACTGAAATATTCCGGATGCATGGACCACACCTGAGGGGCAGGGAGAAGCCCTGCAATGCGACAGAAGTGGCCAATCTGAGTCGTGGGGCGTGGGCTGTACTGCGTCACACACCAGGAGCCCTTACTCATCATTTAAAGCGCACCAACAAGTGCGGAAGAATGAATAAATATTTTCCATAGCAAAACAATATGGGCTGCAAGCAGATCCGGAGCCGTTCCTCATTAGCCACCCTCCACCAGGCAGACAAATTCCGAGGCTCACTGAAACCCGCCGTGGCTCCTTTCTGGTTTGTCGGCCAACGCGACTCTGCGTGTCCTTTGTACCATGTGCTTTCTTGAGCCTGCCTTTCAAGCTCGGGCCCACGGGAGTGCACGGGAGAAGGAGCTGCAGCTTCCAAAGAGGGTCAAAGCAGGCCCCGAGCCATGGTGTTTGAAGCGGCTCCGCCGCAGAGGAGGTGATGAGGGCCAGGCGGCCATTATCAGTGGCTACCAGGTGCCACGGGATCACAGGAGGCGATAAAACACTTGGTTGACGCCAGAAGAAAGAGTCCTCACGCCTCTCTACCCTACCCGCGCTGCCTCTTCTTTTTTTAAAAGGAGGCTTTTTACCCTCATTAAATGAAACCTTATCTCTGAAAGACTGCAATCCTCAGCAAATGACAAGTGCACCTAATCTCATTTTCTGACAGGTGATTCTGACAGCACCTTCCTTTTGATTTCTGAGACATGTAGTTAGACATATATTAATCTGTCAGTCATCAGCCCCAGGAAGAATACAAGACAGAGAGAGAAAGAAATGAACACGTGTGACTGTGAAGGCTAGACAAGAGGCTGGGACCTATTTTAACCCGCGTCTGAACATTCCTTTCTGGGGCCTCCCCGCCCCTCTCTCCTCCAGGCACTTGGGACAATCTGCACGGGGGAGTTGGAAGCGGTCCAGTCAAGAAGATGTCGGAGTGTAGTCACGCGCTCCAGAGCGAGGCCTACCAGCTTCAAATCCTGTCGTCCCTCGTGAGCCTGGCTTGACTACTCATGATCTTGCGTCTCGGAACCTCGGGATCCCACCACAATGATGGACCTCGAGGCACCTATTAGCCATAAGGATTAGGTAAACATTTTTTTTTTCCCCTGGTACTGGGGTTAAACCCAGGGCCTCGCGCCTGCATGCTCTGCAAGTGCTGGACCACTGAGCTACACCCCAGCCCATTTTTTTACTTTTTGAGACAGGGTCTCGCTAAGTTATGCAGACTGCCTCTGGCCTTGAACTTGCAATCCTCCTGCCTCCACCTCCCGAGTCGCTGGGATGACAGGTGTGTGCCACTGTGCCCTGTTTAGGATTAGGTAATCTTTATGGGGGGTTGGGATTTAGCTCAGTTGATAGAGCGCTGCGCTGCAGTCTCTGAGGTCCTGAGTTCAATTCCCAGCACCGCAAAAATGGGAGAAGGACATGGCAACCCACTCCCAAGGCAATCCTGAAAAACAATTCTGCATTGAAAACCCTATGAGGGTCGCTATGAGTCAGACACGACTCGACAGCACCTAACAACAACAACAATCCTTATGGGATACATATGAAACCATACAGTAGGCACCCAAAACACCAGAGCTCCTGCCCAGTGCTGCTGTCTCTGCTGAGGTTTCCAGAAACGGGAGTAGGTGGTTCCAGCTCTGTATCTAACAGGTGAGAAATACGGACTATTTTGTGCCAGGGGACAAAGGTAAGGACAGCGCAGGCGGCTCTCAGGACTGGGAACGGAGCAGGGGTGGGGTGGGGTTCAAAATAGTTAATAAAGCACTACAGCATAATAATAAAAGTCCCTGGACAGCAGCGAGAGTTTGCGCAGGACAGAATGGGTGACTCTGCCCACATCCCTGGCTGTCACAGTCCCTGGTCACCAAGTGACCTTCTGATTGTAATTTCGCTTCCTCGGCGATTGTCCCCCAGGGGCAAATCTGCCAACTTGCACCCGTTAGACCGTCTGCGTGGGCTGGCCGTTATCCTTGTAAACAGGAGGACCTGCGCGGCCGTGGAGGCAGACCCCTGAGACTGATTAGCACAGCCCCCTCTGGGCTTCTGGGCCGCGCTGACCCAATCAAGCAGGGTCCCTCTGGGAGGCTGGGCTTGACCGCCAGCTGCCGCCACCTAATTCCCCATCTCGATGCCCTGTGCAGGCCGCGGCAGGGTCATCTCGCTGGCATGGGAACGTCTCCTGTCCTGATTGTAAAAATGGTGTCCCGCTCTGGTCAGTAGGTCCGTGACAATCATCCACTTACTCTATGGTGCTGCTCCACCAAAAGAAAAGGGGGCCCGGGGTCTTTACTGTTCAGGGCCTTCACAGGTGTGGGGCACGGCCCCTCTGGCTAACAGCAGCCCAGCGCCCCTTCTGCCCCTCTGCGGAAGCTGCGCGTCCTTCCCTCTTACTGGGCGTCCACGGCAGCGCCCAGTCATCCCCTGCCATCTCCAGTGGTGCTCACTTCTCCAACTCTCTCTCCTTTACTACGGCAATTCCCAAGGTCCGCTCAGTGTCTGGAAAGGTGGAAAGGAGGCCGCCCTCTCACTGACTCCCCAGCTTCCACCACCATTTCCAGGTAGACGACTCCCAAGCCTCCAGCTCCAGGCCCACGTTTCCAACACGCCTGGTGGGTGGCAGTGTTGAATACCACTGCCATGTCAAAAATGCAGGGGAAATTCATTTTCCACAGACAAGACAGGGTCTCACTAGGTAGCCCAGGCTGGCCTGGAAGGCGCGATCCTCCTGCCCTGGCTGTTCTGTGATTCTCTGCGATGGCCCTTCAGTGTGGCTACATTCCCCTTGGGAGAAGGACCCGGCAACCCACCCCCAAAAAGTCAATCCACCACCGAAAACCCTATGAATAGCCAAGAAGCACTGACAATAGTGTTTCTCCTGTTGTACGTCGGGTTGCTATGAGTCAGACACCGACTCGATGGCACCTACCAACACTCCCGTTGCTACTAGTGGTGGAGCAGAACATAAAAACGTCATTGTAACAGGATGTGGGGGCAGCGGCGTGGAGAGGCACAAGTTTCAGGGGACGAGAGCTGTTTATTCTCTGGTGCTGACAGCAACTTGTAGTCGCCCTAGAGAATCTGCAGAACCATAAGAAAGGGGCGCCTTATTTACAGGGGCATCAGCCACGCGTGCGCGTGATGAATTGTTTGCCGTAGGCTGTGAACAGGCCTGAGGGAGGGACCAAATTCTCTTCCGGGCCACTTCTGGCTCTCATTGTATGAAGCCTTGTCCACCTGTGGCCCGGAACCAAGGCCCTGGGGAGGTGGTCTGAAGAGCCTCCCCGGCTTTGGTGCATCCGCCTGACAGCAAGAACTTAGCCCCAATTTCCTTTCCTCATTCTGTAGTAAGAGGGACAACTCTTATTCTCAGTTAGATTGAATTTTTTCAGCCTTCTTACTCAACACTTGCTGTTTTCTGACGCAGGCAGATGAGGATCGGGGCTTCTGTGTGGATAGAATCAATTATAATTTGATTAAGACGGAGCAGAAAGAAAGAAAGTAATAACAATAATCACTTCATTTATAAAGGCTTCCTTCCCCTCCCAGGCTCTTGGTGTGCAGAACAGGCAATTAAAAGAGGGCTCAGTTAAAAATACCGTAAAACAGAAATCAAATAAAATATTCAAAAGCCAAGGTGCCATTGTTAAGTAAGTGTTGGTGAGAGGAGGGCCTCAGACGACAAGGGAGCCTACGGAGACCAGGAAATTGTCTGCACAGCACGGAGGAAGCGCGCTTGAGGCGCAGCTCCGAGAAATAGGACTTCGATGTTTTAGCACAAAACCTTTGTTGTGTGCAAATGTGAAAACTAAGCTCCCCTTGGCCACTCTGCAAGTGCGCAGCTCGTATTTGCTTTACGTTTCTGATGCCTAAGTGCCCTGTACTCAGGGCTGCTTTGCTAGGAAAAGCCCCATTAACCTGAGCGAGATGCCTTGTGTCTCTCTCTCTGACTCTGCTAATTATGCTCAGTGTGGACGCATCCTCGGCGCTCTTGTACCTTGAAGAAACAACAGAAAATGCTGCCGTTTGGGCCATTCATGCAATGACCATCTCAAGGAGAGATAAGGAAGAGTTTAATTCTGACTTTTATTAATAATCTGAAAAGAAAAATAGTGTCTGCTGACACAATGGTGTTTCCAGCTGTGTGACCTTGGGCAAGTCACTTTACTCTCACTAAGCCTCGGTTCTGCAGTACAAACCAAGGGTGCTGGGCCAGGTACCTCTAGGTCCCTTTTGGCTCTAAGCCTCGTGGCTCCAGCGTGTTGACACAGAGCACAGTCATTTTCTCTGTTGAACCCTCTGTACCTTGGTAGGGTAGGCGAAAGCCAGAGAAACAAGATCCTTGGAGGTACATCTTCTGAATAACCAGAAGGGATATAATTAAAATCAGGGTTTTGTTCCCACAAACACACCCAAGGATCTTCCCATAACAGCACCGCGGTAATTAATGACCCTGCCAACCACCTGGCCCTGCCCTCCGGGCTCGGCCAGGCTTATTCAGAAGCCTGACTCACAGATGCGGCCTGCGGGCCTCACCTCCCAGACAGCAAACCTTGCTCCTGCCTGGGCTCGGGCGTGGCCAGCCTGTGGCTCTGTGAGCGCGGCCCAGTTCCAACTCATGCAGGGGCATGCACATGTTTCTAGAGTTCAAGGAAAATTCTGAGGAAGAGAACCTGCAAGGGGCGGCCTGTGCCCGAATATTCCCGTGTCTGTACTAGTGCCTCCTCTTTCCCTCTTTGCCTGCCAGGGCTGCCACAGAGCAGATGCCAAACTGGTTCCTCAGGACCCTGGCTGTGTGGGGACCGTCTCTCTCCCCAGCACCACGGCCGTCACCAGGAGGGGCACCTCGCTGTCCCGAGCTCCAGGCCAAGGGCCTCCACATGCCGGGCCAGCCCCGCCCCGTCAGGACAGGGTGAAGGCTATTTTCAGCCTCCTCTGCTTCTGCCATCCTGGTGTCACCTGTTCACCCAGACTGGCCTTGTGGCCCAGAAATTATATTTGTCCTGTCAAATGGCTGACCTGATAAACTGCGAGAGCCCCCGCTGGGGAGCTGAGGCCACCAGAGGACGGGGACAGCCAGGGAGGTCTGTTTGAGCAGAGCACCTTACCGGATCTCTAGAAAACATCGGGGAAAGGTGGCCTCGGTTGCACGCTACAAAGGGCCAGCCAGAGAGCCGGAGACAGATGACAGGCTCCCCAACACCTCCAGAGTCCGTCCACTGGGGGGTGCTTGGCTGCCTTTGCGATCTCAGCGGGGCTCACCCCAGGGACTGGACCCTTGCAGGGTGCTATGCATTTGAGGATCGGAATTCAGTGACTGCAGGGTGATTACAGTCTTTGTGACTTGGTGCACGGCACTGGGACCAGCAACAACTGCCTCACTGGGGAGCCCATTAGAAGGGCACAGTCTCTGGGCCCAGCCTGGGCCTCGTGGGTCAGAACCCGCCCTTCAGCACGACTCCAGGGTTTCCGGCGCATGTTAGAGTTTGGGAGCCACCTCCCAGCAGACCAAGAAGGGGCACAGTGGCGAGTACGTCCCCAAACAGCCAGGACAGTACCTTCAGAACTAACCACGCGGGAAGAGAGGAGGAGGAGGTTGGGACTGCATCTTGATGTTACAAACGTGGCAGGACAATGAACAAACCCCCAGATTTACGCAGGAGCCCAAAGGTGTCACGAACAGGTGTCCGCATTTACAAACTCAGCCATCTGGGGTAAGTTAGCAGAATTTCACCTTACAGTGCACAACTGGCTTCCAGTCTTAAGTGGTTTTTTTTTTTTTTTTTTTTTTTTTTTTGGTGGTACTGGGGGTTGAACCCAGGGCCTTGTGCTTGCATGCTCTGCAAGTGCTGGACCACTGCACTGCATCCCCAGCCCATTTCTTTTTTTTACTTTTTGAGACAGGATCTCGCTAAGTTATGCAGACTGCCTCTGGTCTCAAACTTGTGATCCTCCTGCCTCTGCCTCCCAAGCCTGGGATTACAGGCATGCGCCACTGTGCCCGGCTTAAGAAAGTTTTGAAGATGGCCCAGCAATGGCCAACAAACAATTTTGGTGACCTCCCGGCTGATCAATTTTACACACAAATTTGGGCCTGGCTTAGGCTTAGTTGGATTTTCTTCCCATTTTTGTTAGGGATAGGCTGAAAAAGGAAAAGAACGTGAAGGTGAGTTCTTTGGGGGCCTGGTGCCAATCTTCCACAGGGGGGCTTGAGGCTCTCAGATCGGCCCGGCGAGGGCCTTCTTCATTGGTTTCGCTTTGTAGCTGGATTAATAAACCCAGACTTCATTATGAGCACAGGTATATCCTTCGGTGGTGGATGATGGTGGAGGGCCTCCTGCTCCCTCTGTATTATAATAAATGCATTATAAACGAGCAGGTAGGAAACAGTAAGGAAATGATGTTTTACTTTTAAATGCTAATTACGAAGCCCTGGTGCAGTTAATGTGCAAGGTGTTCTGTCAATTTTTAATGTTTATGCCAAGTGTAGTCTTCAATTTAACATGAGCTTTTAATCCTTTGAGTACTAAATTGCCTTTTAATGCTTGTAGGACAACATTGTGTTTGCACAAAGTCAGCTCTGAAAAATGTATTTAGTGCAAGGTGTATTGTGGGAAGGCAGAGAGAAGGGGGGAGAGAACTTTCTTTTTCCGAACAGAACGGTGTGGGAACACAGCAAAGGCCCCTGGGTTCCTACTCCCCAACATCGTCCTCTGTTCTCCTTCTGAGGGTGCCGGGAGGGCGGCGCTCCTGTCGCTGACGTAGTCCTGGGTGGCAGCTTCCAGCTAGAGGAACACAGTCAGCCCCAGGGTATCCCTCGCCCCATCAAAAGACCACAGCTGAGCAGGTGACGGGCCGGGCCGTGTGCACCTGCCGACCACCCGCGTGGCGGACATGGGACTGGAAGGCGACATCGCTGTGGGCACCCTCGGGGCTGCGGACACATTTCCTGAGCCACATCACCGCAGAAGAAAGTGGGATGGGAAGCCAGCTGCGGACATTTCCTATCAATGGCAGGACCAGAGGTTTTCTGACAGGAAGTGGGGCAGGTGTGCACAGGAGGAGAGAGAGAAGGGGGTGACGAGGAAGTCCGTGGGGCCTCGGCACTGCCTCCACTCCTGGACACTCACTCAGGCGGTTGCCAGCCTTCCAGCTCCTTGGCAGTGGCAAACACACGCAGGTCTCAGCCTGCCCTGAGATCCACGTCTCCCCTCCAGGACCCCCTTCCGCCGTCTCAGTACCCAGCACAGTTCCTTGCCCTGGCCAAGCCCCTTCCTGCCTCTGAGCGCTGTAGAGAAACAACAGATACTAGGTATCCCTCATGTGGGGCTGGGCACTGTGCTCAGGACTTTACCCATGGACTGGGGATACAGGTCAGTGGCAGAGGGCAGGCCTACTGTGTATGAGGCCCTGAATTTGATTTCTGGTACCCTAAAATAAAAATAAAAACTTGTTTTGTTGTTAGGTGCTGTGGAGTTCGTGTCTGACTCATAGTGACCCTATGTACAACAGTTGAAACACTATCCTCAGTGCTTCTCTGCTATTCATAGGGTTTTCAGTGGCAGACTTATTTTTGGGAGTGGGTTTCCAGGTCCTTCTCCCAAGACTACAGCACCTGGTGTTCCCAGGCGGTCTCCCATCCAAGGACTAACCAGGCCCAACCCTGCCTTGCTTCTGAGATCTGACGCCACAGTAGCATGGCCGCAGGCTAAATAAGTACTTAACACAGATTAACTCACTTAATCCTTTCAATAAACTATAATACTGTTATTATCATTCCTATTTTTCAGATGAAGAAACTGGCACACAGAGAGGCGGAGCAACCTGCTTAAGCTCACACAGGCAGTACAGGGTGGAGTCAGGATTTGGAGCGGGCCACTGATCCCCGAGCCCTAGGCTCTCAACCTCACAATGCAGTCTCCCCACTCTCTCCTGGAGCGCCTTCTGGCACCTGTCATCAACCTGGGCACCCCAGGCTAGTGCCCCCCAGCCTCCTGCAAAGCTCTTCCTAACAGGTGTCCCGGAAGGGTGGCCACATGTCTGTCCTCGGGGCGGGTCCGCAGTTGCCTCATGCCACGGTAAGGACAGGTGACTCTGCTGGATCTGGGGACACGTGGCATGACAAAGAGGCCAGAGGCCTTGCATGTCAGAGCGGCGGGGACAAAGGCCCCCTGGAGCCTTGGCGACCAAAGCTGCATGGGACACCCAGTTTCATTTCATCCTGAACCTGACAAGTTGCTGTTGTGAAGGACAGACGTGGCGAACACCAGCAATTTCCTGGGGTCCGGTGTGGCTGGCTGGGACTCGGGGTAGGGGCGGCAGCAGCGCTCCTGAGATTCCTACTGGCCGCATCCACTGCCCCAGGTACAAAACGCTCCCAACACCCTCTCCTGGAAAGCAGAATTTCGCAAGGAGAGCACTTGCTTCGAAGTGTTTTCCTTCCGTGATTAGGCATTCAGAAAGAACAATGGCCACAAACACGCACTCAGTACCCTGCCTAATGATTCAATAATACACCACTGACGTCTGAATATAAAAAGGCCATCTTTCCATGCGCAAGCTGATGGGCCTGCCTGACAGACTCCGGTATAGCTGCTCAGACTCGGAGGGAACTTCAAGCCCACGGAAATCACGAGGTTCCATCACTTTGTGAGTTCAACGACAACACAAACGCCACGTGGAACCCGACAGCTGCCATTTACTCCAGGAGCAAGTGGCCACCGTAAATACAGGTTTTTAGGAACCTGTTCATTATATGGTTGGCCACAGTAAAATCTGATACAAAACCGTGCATTAGCATTACGGGTACCGTGCACGTTGCTGAAGGGACAAAGCGAGTCTGGGATTATGAAGAGGACAAACACCCAGGGTTTGGTTTTGTTTACTTGATGGTACTAGGGGGCTGGAGGGGTGGGGTTTGGCTCCGTTGGTAGAGCGCTGCTCTGTACTCTCTGAAGACCCACAGTGGATCCCCAACACCACAAAAAGGACGTGGCGATCCACTCCTGAAGCAATCAGCCACTGAAAACCCTATGAGGGTCGCTAGGAGCTGGACCTGACTCCATAGCACATAACAACAAGGGGCCTGAACCCAGGGCTTCACACACGCTTTGCAAGTGCTCCATCCCTGTGCTGAAGCCCCAACCCTTTCTTATTTTTTATGTTGAGCTAGGGTTACACGGACTGCCTCTGGCCTTGAACCTGCCATCCTCCCGCCTCTGCCTCCCAAGTTGCTGGGATCACAGGCGTGCGTCACAATGGCTGGTGGTTGTTATATATTAAGCACAGGTTTTTAAAATGCTACTCTATTGCAGGGGCTGGGATTTAGCTCAGTTGGTAGAGTGCTGCTCTGTAGTCCCTGAGGTCCCAGGTTCTATTCCCAGCACCACAAAAATGGGAGAAGGACATGGCAGTCCACCAGCGTGCGCGTAGAGCCTCCAGGGCCTCCGCATCCCTCAGCCTCCCCCGCACAGCCTGCAGTGGAATGCATTCCTATAGCCTCGCCCCAAGGCCTCCCCCTGAGGACTCTGTCCTCCCCACTAATGCCCCCACACGTCAGTCCCCCCAGAAACACCTTCCTGAAGGAGGTGGCCAGGGTACTTCATGTGAGGTCCTACCTCTCCTGTGACAGCCCCCATTCAGCCTGGAAGTCCCGTCCCTTCCTGCCGTACTTCCCATCGGCCTCCGCAGTGTCATCTTAGAGTGCCAGCTGACTTCAGCTAGGAGGCCAGCCCTGAGGCAGACGGGGTCCACTCTAAGTCTCACAGTCCAGCAGGAGACAATGACAAATAAAAGCGATGAGAGGAAGCAGGGCTTTGTGGCCTGTGACGCGTGCCTGGACAGCGGCAGACAGGGGGACGGCCCAGGAAGCAGAGGAGGCTCCACGGGAGCTGGGGGCGCCTTGGGAAATCCCTGACAGCATGACTAAACGCCAATCTCCGGCACACAGTAGGGCTGCAGTATGCACGTCAGATCCCTTGGCTAAGCGCAAAACCTACCAGCTGCTGAGGAGGCTGGCGCGACCATGAACAAATGCTAAGATGGCAAAGCCACAGCTCCCACGAATCCGAAGCGGGACTGAGCGCGCCAACACCTCCTCCGCCCAGGCCATGGCGAGGGAGGCACAGCATCTGCTCAGCTCGGCACCTGGCTCCAGGGAAGGGCTCCACGATGGTGGTGACGGGTGTCAGTGGAAGGAATGGTAGCAGTTGTAGGGAAGGGATAAAGGCAGGGGTCGGGGCCTCTGCAGATTTGCCTCACTGTCATCGCCACGGTCTTGCCCTAACAGGTCTGTTGCCCCCGAGGTAGACGCAACACTTGACTTTTCCATCTTTTCTTAGACTCTGTGCTCCCTCTGAGAAGGTGCGCATAGAGCAAGGGGCCTGGATTCATCACACAAACGACAAATGAGGCTGGGCGTGGTGGCGCATGCCTGTAATCTCTGCACTGGGGAGGCTGAAGCAGGAGGATCAAGAGCTCGGGGCCAGCCCGTGTTACAGAGAGACCTTGTCTCAAAAAAAAACAAAAACAAAAACAAAAAAGTAGGAAATATGGTGCTGAAGACTCCACCACAGGCTGTGTACACAACCGCTCATATAATTGAGAGCCAGGTGCTGTCTGTCCACTCCACGTGCACCACCTCCCGCCACTTGCCCTTCTCCCCAGTTCTGATCGCCAACAGGTTGTGCTAAGACCCAGTGCTTCCGGCAGTGCCTGTGCATGGAAGTGAAGCCAAACTGGAGGTGGGTACTGGTAGCGGGACAGTTACTCGACTCTCTTATGGACAAGGAAGCTGAGCCCAGGTAACACGCCCAAGGTCACACAGCCAGGAGGGAACACAGCAGGCCATCTGCTGCCCAATATCTTTTTTTATTTTTATCTTTGTTTATTTATTTTTTTGTGGTACTGGGGGTTGAACCCAGGGCCTCGCACCTGCATGCTCTGCAAGTGCTGGAACACTGAGCTCCACTCCCAGCCCATTTTTTACTTTTCGAGACAGGGTCTCGCTAAGTTATGCAGACTGCCTCTGGCCTCGAACTTGCGATCCTCCTGCCTCTGCCTCCTAAGCCGCTGGGATGACAGGTGCGCGCCACTGTACCCGGCCTGCCCAACACCTTGAGGCAGGAAATGACAAGGGTGTCGGGCAGTGGCACTGGACCTGGGCTGCACAGAGAGGCTCGCAGGTGGAGATGGGAGGCTGGAAGTCTTCATGCTTGGGCCCCCCAAGGGCAATGAAATCAGAGCAGGAGCAGGGCCGGGTGCCAGTTGTTAAAGCATCCCAGGCTGAGAACCGCTCACCTGGCAGGATGTCCAGCGAGTGTAGATGGAAGAGAGGGAGGCCAGTGACCCTCCCTCCCTGCCCAACCCTGCCTCCCACGATCCCCCATCCTTCCCTTCAGAGGCACGATCAGTCTCTCAGCAAGGCTCCCAACACACGGCAGCTGTGTGCCCTAAAGAGGCTCTAAGTTCGGGAGACACCTCGCCAACAAGCCCGGCAGCCCCCGGGGGAGGGCAGTGGAAAACCAGTTTAGATTCTCGAAGAAGCTGGTATTAAAATCGCTGAAGGCCCCGGCTCAGGCTGCCATGCATGTTAGGGCTTGTGAATAATAAAAGGGGAGCTTGTAATTCCACTAAAAAATGAATTTCCCCATTTCTGCAGAATAAACAAAAACAAAATAATACATTAGCTCTGCAATATGTTTGGCTTCGGGGCTTCAGACTGTCATTAAAGTTGGATTTTATCCATGACAGGTTTCTCCACTCTCCTTGCACCCCAGATAAGAAAACACGCAGCCTCGCGATGATTTCCCCTCTCTTCCTATTTTCCATCGCCATGTGGTTTATCCATGCTAAACCGTGCAGGAAGTCGCCAAGACAATGGGCTCCCCTGCTGCAGTTGCTCCACTGCCTAGGCTCAGAAACGCCTCCCAGGGAGCGCTCAGACTCCGACAGGATGACGTGAGAATGAGCACCCCTCAATTTAGGGGAGATAAAAAGAAGCCCCCCCACCCTGCCTGCGCTCTTGCTTGGGTGAGGTAACTCAAAGGGAGTCACAGAGGGGGCCGCTGGCTCTGGATTCAAAGCAAATGAGCCCCGCGAGGGGCTGGGTTCAGAGAGAGGGACGGATCAAAGGCCCTCGCAGGTGGCAGCAGCCAGCGCCACGGTGGCAGCAGAGCTTTGAAGCCCTTCTCTGAAGAAACCCGGCACTTCCTACGTCTGTGCGGGAGCGTGTCCCAGGGTGTGCGCTGGGGTACTCGCACTGGCTCTACCAGTGCCCAGGCAGGCACCACCCCCCAGGTTAAGGCTGGAGGCAGAGTCACTGTGGCCCGTTTTCAAAAGATGCTCTGCCATGTCTGCAGAAGCCACCTACCAAGCTACTTAGGGTTCACACGTCCTGGGCTCCTGGAACCCCAGAAAGCTGAGGCAGAGGGCAGGCTGTGGTGACTGTCAAATCGTTCCCATCTCTCTCCAGCAGAGGCAGCACGTAAGATGCATGACTTAAATGATTTTCTGAGGCACTATCCTCTCCTGGGGGGCTGGGATTTAGCTCAGTTGGTAGAGCGCTGCTCTGCAGTCTCTGAGGTCCCGAGTTCAATTCCCAGCACCACAAAAACGGGAGAAGGACCTGGCAATCCACTCCCTAGGCAATCCTGAAACAATCAGCCATTGAAAGCACTATGAGGGTCGCTATGAGTTGGACAGGACTTGATGGCACCTAACAACAACAACATCCTCTCCTGGGCAGGGGGAGTGTGGTTACCCCAACACAGCCGTGCAAACCACAGGGAAAAAGATGACCAAGCAGGCTTGGGTACATCATGTACTGGGCAACTGGTCACTTGCAAAATCCAGGGCTCAGTGGAAGCAGTCCTCCAAGGGCCTCGGGAGGATCAAGTTCCCAAGCTGCTCCCCACCTGTCCCCAGAAGGAGGAGGTGACTTGTTCACACATGGTCAGACACGATTTGGATGGCTGAAACACCGACGTGGCTATGCCAGCCTGGGATTCCTTGCCATGACGGGGATGGAAAAAGCCATGGTGATGGCGACAGGTTAGGTTACAGCTCGGATCCCTTCATGGGTAAAATATAGCAGCAAATTAGACTCCCAGGAATATTCTGGAGAGGGCTCCACAAGTGGCTGTGGCTGACAGCAATCCCACGTGTTGCTCTGATGTCTTGGTAGGTCTTTAGCAAGTTCTCCTTCGGTGATCCAGCGGCTTGGCTCACCAGATATCATGACCTCCTGAGCCTCCTTTCCCCGCTCCCTCTCTGTATCAGGCCTGCCGTGCTGTAAAAAGAGCCCCATAACGATCCTATCAAATATTGCACTTCGAACACAAAGTCTGCGTTCTGCATTCCGGAGAGACTCTGCAGCGCACTCTGCTAAGAAGCAGTGCTCCTGCCTCTCTCGGAAGTGGGGGAAACAACTGATTGGATTTGGACATGATCTCACCGGGATTCTCCCGGAGGACGGACCCCTGCCTGCAGAAGCAGGCAGGCAGCCCTGAAGCCTGCGGGTTCACCGCAGCCCACACGCTGAGATCATCGGCAGCGGGCACCCACTGGCAACCACATCCTGCTTGTTCTTGGGCTTTGCCCTGACACCAGAAAACCAGAGGGCACGCTTGGGAAGCTGCAAAGTGCCACTGGAAAGCCACTGGGAATCCATGGGGGGTACTGGTGAGGCATGGGGGGAGTCGCAGAGAACATCATCAGAACTTGGCATTGCCGCCTCCCCTGTTCCTGGTCCTTAAAACTGGTGCTGGGGTCTTTCTGAGATTTTTTAGTACATATATGACCTACTTTGAGACAAATCAAACACCTTAGCTTACAGGACAGGAGTGAAGTCTGAGCCTGGAATCTCAGCGTATGGGAGGGGCTGCTTTTTCTCTGCAGTGCTGTGGTGTAGGGCAATCTCCCTATGGTGCAAGGCCAGCGTGGGTTAGAACTGAGGAATGGTGCTGGAAGCGGTGGTGCATGCCTGTCCTCTCAGGGGCTCAGGAGGCAGAGGCAGGAGGATGGCAAGTTCAAGACCAGAGGCAGTCTGCGTAACTTAGTGAGACCCTGTCTCAAAAAGTAAAAAACTGGGCTGCGAGTGCAGCTCAGTGGTCCGGCACTTGCAGAGCATGCAGGTGTGAGGCCCTGGGTTCAACTCCCAGTACCACAGACAAAACAAAACGAAACAAAACAAAAAACCTGAAGAATGAAGAGTCAAGGGCAGGAAGGCATGGGCAAATACCCCAGAGCATTAAGGAGCTACGCCCAAGACTTTTGACACCCAGTTCAACAGACCTGCGACATTCATGCTTAATAACTGGCCTATCCAAACATAAGCATGCTATGCCCCTAATCCCCACGTGCCTGTCAGCTTGTTGTGCTGTGGGGGCTTGCATGTTGCTGTGATGTTGAAAGCAATGCCACCAGTACTTCAGATACCAACAAAGCCAACCCTGGTGGACAGGTTTCAGCTGAGCTTCCAGACTTAAGACAGACTAGGGAGAAGGACCCGGTAGCCTACTCCTGAAACAATCAGCCATTGAAAACCCTGTGAATAGCAGAGAAGCACTGTAGATACAGTGCTGGAAAATGAGCCCCACAGGATGGAAGGCATTCAAGAAACAACTGGGAAGAGTTGGCTCCTCAGAGTAGAGTCAACTTTAATGACAGGAATGGAGGAAAGCCCCTAGGACCTCCAGTTGCTGATGTGGCCCAACCCAGAATGAGAAGATACAGAGTGGCTGCAACAATGGGCTCAAACACAAGAAGATAGTGTGTATGGCACAGTGTTGGGTAGTGTTTTGTGCCACTGTACATAGGGTCATTATGAGTCAGACCTGACACAACAGCACCCAACAACAACAAATACAGCATAAGGCAGAGATCTTATTGTTTATCCCCACCTCCTTCCTGCTTGGCCTGGTGCCATAAGATGTGACACTATGCTTGGAGTTTCAGCAGCTCTTTTGCATCCACAAGGAAAACCATTCCCCAAACCCTGAGAGGACAAAATGGGGAAGGCGGGAAGTGCCTGGGGTGCTTGTGACAACACCGAGTCTCCACTATGCGCTTTCCCGCATCTCCAGGCCTCCTGTAAGGGGAGGCCAGAATCTCCCTTTTCTAAGCCATAGTTAGCCAGCAGCTGGCCTGATCCAGCAGGGCTCCAGGCCTAGCTGTACTCGAGAGCCAGTGGAGACTGCGCTTGCTCTGCCTGAGCGGGGAGGACAGAGCTGTGAGGTGAGGAGCGTGGCGCCCCCTGTCCCGGGCCTGGCCGCCAGCACGGGCACTGAGCGTGTGGCTCAGGGGCTGTTCATGGAGAGGGGCGGACTTCGCGCCCAGGGTTCAGGGGCCGCCCCTCCCATCGGGGCCAGCAATGGCTTAAGCAGCCAGAAGGCCGGGACCCTGAGGGACAGCCACGACTCTTGGCTGGGAAAGGGTGGGAAAGCCCAGTGCCAGGGTATGGGATGTCCTCTGCGACACAGCCCCCGTGGCCATGCTGGTTTCCACCGCAAGCTCTGACTGTGGCAGTCTTGAGTTCTAACACACATACAGTGGGTGGCCAAACTCCAGGGGCTCGGTATTTCAAGCCAACTTGCGGTGCACTTGGGACCCTGTTCTAAAAGTTTACTTCATATGGATGCATTTATTGGCCTTTTGATTGTTAAGGAAAAAGGGTATTATCATTGGCAGAAGTGCCAAACAGGGACGTACAGCCAGAATATCCCACTGAGAGAAACTACCAAGACGAAAAAGAACGGGCCACAGATAATACTGTAAAGGAAGGCACTTGATCAAATACCATAACCACCTTTACTGAACTGCCCCAGTGGCTGTATTTAAACCACGAACAGAACTGTATCTCTTTTTTTGTGTGTGTGTGTGTGGTACTGGGGTTGAACCCAGGGCCTCGCGCCTCCATGCTCTGCAAGTGCTGGACCACTGCGCTGCACCCCCAGCCCATTTTTTTTTACTTTTTGAGACAGGGTCTCACTATGTTACTCAGACTGCCTCTGATCTCTAATTTACAATCCTCCCGCCTCTGCCTCCCAAGCCCCTGGGATTACAGGCATGCGCCACTGCACCGGGCTAATTGTATCTCTTTCTTATGCTGACAACATCTAGAGACTATTAACCCTGAAATATATAATCCCATATATTCTTCCAAATAAGTAACAAGTTTACCACCCCATAGTGTTGCCTTCTTTGCAGAGACTCCTTAACTACTACAAAGGTAGAATGAATGTCATTAACACAATTTGAAAAAGTAATCAGCATCTCTTATATCCTCATGTGTACTCTATGGCATACAGCAGATCCAATCTGGCCTGCTGTCAGTTTTTGTAAATAAAGTTTTATTGGAACATAGTAATGTTCATGCCATTATATATATATTGGCCTGTGGCTACTTTTTGCTATAACACCAAGGTTAAGTAATTGCTTCAGAGACTGTATGGGCCTCTATGGCTAGAATATTTAACAGCCAGACCTTTATAGAAAAAGTTTGCTGGTTCCTGATTCAGAGTAATTGTTTATTCTTTACCCTAAATTGACAGATAATGTTTATCTTCACAATGTCCCCACATCTTATAGAGTACTAAAGTGCTACAAGTCATTACATAGTTCCAAAACTATTAACAGTGATGTCTGGCTTTATTGTGGACTGCAACATAGAAAAGACAGGCAGTGGATCACATACAATTGCCTGCGACCTGACTCTACATCCATTCTTTTCTCTCACATTCAAGATCAATCAAAATGCAAGGGAGAGTCCTACTGAAGTCTTAACCCTGAAGAATGCTGATATGCTCACTGTTAAGTGATGTTCCTGAAGAGAAACAGTCTAGCTCATAAAGATGGTAAGTAGTTTACAAACTTTCAAGTGTGAACAATCATTAATAACAACTCACTGCACCACACTTACAATTGGTCACAATGCCATGATGGGCCCACTTCTCCTATTGATAACCTGTTATTTAAACTGGCTAAAGACATGAACTGGATTGGGATTTAGCTCAGTTGGTAGAACAATGCTCTGCAGTCTATGAGATCCCAAGTTCAATTCTCAGCACCGCAAAAATGGGAGAAGGACATGGCAATCCACTCCCAAGGCAATCCCGAAACAGTCAGCTATTGCAGCACTGTGGTTTCCAATGCCATTAAATCTCAGAAGCTAAGCAGTATTGGGCCTGGTTAGTACCTGGATGGGAGACCACTTGGGAACACCAGATAATATAGGCTTGGGAGACAGACCTGGCAACTCACTCCCAAAAAACAATCTACCATTGAAAACCCTATGAACAGCAGAGAAGCACTGACAACAGTGTTTCGCCTGTTGTTCGCAGGGTCGCTATGAGTCGGACAACGACTCGATGGCACCTAACAACAACAACAAAGACATGAATGCAATCAATCTCAATATTTATCTGCTCACACATCCATTCAACCTGTAAGGCAAGCACTACGTCAAATATTCTGGGTACAAAGATGACTGAAGGTGCTCAAGATTCAGCCTTGGCGCTCGAGAAACACGCACTCCAAGAACGGATTATAGCCATGTTGAGGGAAATAGGAAGAAACATGTATCAGTGAGAGCTGCAGGAAGTAGTTTCAACTGGGCCTTCTGGAGGGATAGGATGCGAATGGGCAATGGAAGGAGACCACGTGCTGGAGGACCTGCCAGGGCCTGACGTCTGTGAAGGTGAACATCCTACGCCCAAGCTCGCGGTCAGGTACTGGATTTAGGATTAGAACCCAGATAGCCAGTGTGAAGCAGTCTTCAAAAGCCATGTACGAGCCGTTTCACATAATATACCGAGTGGTTAGATTTCCAAGGAAGAAACAGAAAAGTGCAAGTGATATGCTATCTTAGAATTTTAAAACATTCTACTTAGACAAGGAGATGGATGTTTGTTATATAGACTATGCCAGGAAAGACAATCTATATTAGGAAAAGCAATTTGGATATTAGGCCAGACAAAATCACCCAACCAACCAACAAAAGAATTCTACCACTGCCAAGATTTCAAAAAAGATACGAATATTCCTGAACAAACTGGGGTCCACCATGAGTTTACAATAATAAAGAAACCATCAATAAAACCATTTTTGGCATTCAGAACAACTCCAACTTTCTATGAGTTGGCACATTTTCTATCCACAATGTCTTGGGGGATGTCTTAGCGTAGTCTTTTATAGTTTTGGGGGTATTTGATCTTTAGCAGAAATGATGATCTAAGACCTCATGTCCAGGAACTCCTGTATGTTCAGATAATGTCAATTCTTTCCCCTCTAGCTGCCAAATAAGTTCCATTTTCACAATTTAAATGGTATAAAATGCTTAACCCTAAAAAAATAAAAATAAAAAGACAGAAGTATAAGGGGGTTTTGAGACAGGAGGCAGAGTATAATGCTGTGGTTTATTCTGTTTAGTACAAAATATGTATAGTAGCGTAACCGAAGGCTGTCAGTCTCAAGCTGGGGGTGGTTCAGGAATTGGTTTCCATTAGGTTGTGTTGGATCTTACATGGTGACACACAGGATACCGTGAAGGCAATCAACCACCCCTTAGTCAACTGTGAATAAACAGCCCTTGAAGCTTCCCAGACAGATATCTGATCGCAGGAACGTGAATTCAGGGCGCCCTGCAGTAACGACGGCATGTGAGATACACTATGCAATCAGAATCTGGCAATGTCTTCGCTGCTTACAGATACACACCAACATTTCTTACTTTCAAAACAAAGACACGGAAGTGTGGGGAGAAGTCGCATTCAGTGGCGGCGGGATGCTTTGTGCGTTTGCTAGTGTGTTCTGGGAACCTGATGAGCAGACTGAGTCCTAAACATTTCTGAATTCCCTGAAAACTTTCCTTACCTTTCCTCCTACTCCCCTGTGCTACGAATCCTCCCTTCAGCTCATCAGTGTACAGAGAGTCCCCTGACAGAGTTTTGAGCTTTCCTGGTTGTTATGGTTTGACTAGGAAAAGTCCCCCATGGGCTCATGTGTTTAAATGCTTGGTCCTCGCTGGTGATGACTTCGGGAGGTTGTGGGAACTGGGGGAGGTGGGACCTGGCTGGAGGAAGAAGGTTACTGGTGTGGGGCAGGTCCTTGGGGGTTTATTACCCCGGCCCCATCCTGTGAGAACTGTGTTCTGGTTCACGGGTGAGGTGAACAGCTGTCCTCTGCCACACGCTCCCCCTGCCCTGATGTTCTGCTCAGGCACCCTGGGCTGAGCCCTCTGAAACCGTGAGCCAAAATAAATCTCTCCTCCCTCAGGTTGTTTCTGTCAGGTGTTCTCTCACGGTGATGCAAAGTAATGAACACACTATTTCCTGAGTTTGCTTACACTCAGGGAGGGTGAGCACAAGGGAGGAAGGCAGACCACAGGGCCACATTCCTGGGTCTAGCTCCTCTACTTTCATACTGTATGGACTTGGGTATGTTATTTGATCTTTCTGTATCTCATTCTTATATATAAAGTAGAAATAATTAGAAAAAAATAAAATCTCATAATGTGGTTCTGTGAGAATGAAATAAGTCAAAATATATAAAGTGCCCAGAACTTTGTTTCTGAAACACTCAGGGCTTAGCCTGGTGCCATGGCGCATGCCTGGAATCCCAGACACTTGGGAGGCTGAGACAGGGAGAGCACAAGCTTGAGGCCAGAGGCAGCCTGTGCAACCTATGAGACCAGGTCTCAAAATAAAAAATAAAAACGAGGCAGGGAGCATGGTTCTGTGGCAGAGTGACTGCCTAAGATGTGTGAGTCCCTGGGTTCAACTCCCTAGGTTAGGAAGGAAAGAAGAAAGAAAGCCAAAAAAAAAAAAAAAAAGAAAAGAAAAGAAAAGAAAGAGAAGAAAAGAAAGGAAAGGAAAGGAAGGAAGGAGGAAGGAAGGAGGAAGGAAAGCGGAAGGAAGGAAGGAAGGTGGGGAAAGAAAAGAAAGACAGGAAGGGAGGGAGGGAGGGGAAAGGAAAGAAAGACAGGAAGGAAGGAAAGAAAAGGAAAGAAAAAAGAAAAGAAAGGACGAAAGGAAGGAAAGGAAATAAAGAAAGACAGGAAGGAAGGAAGAAAGGGAAAGGAAGGGAAGGAAGGAAGGGGAGGGGCAGGGAATGAACTTAATCAGTGTCATTCCGAGTACTGTGATTACCATTATCCCACTTGGACTTCCTCTCCCCTCCTCTCTATTCATTGAAATCCCCTCGTTAGGCACCAGCCACGTGTCCAACACGCTCCCTCACTCCTGTGATTTGAGCCCACTCACTAATCAATCACTTGGCACTATTTATCTAACTGTAACTGTCAGGGGTACAGGAACGGTTTCCTCATCTTGCCTGCAAACTGCTTGAGGAGAAGGACTTGCAGGCCTTTCCTTTGCAGACGGAATGACTTATAAAATTGATGGTCACAAGTTAGGTGGAGATAGCTAGCTGTGAGGTTTATGGTTCATAACTTCCCCCCACCCTACTTGGGGGCTGATCTCAGGGCCTCACACATGCTGAGAAAGTGCTGGACCACTGAGTACATCCCAGATCTCGCTAAGTAGTGTAAGCTGCCCTGGGCTCAAACCTGCGATCCCCTTGCCTCCACCTTCTGAGTTTCTGGGTGCACAGCTGTGTGCCACAGCACCCGATAGCATGGCTCATATTTTTAAACAACTTTCTTGGTAGAGTTAACAAGGCAGCAGTATCAACTGAATTGCATGTTTGACTTTAAGCATTTGAAACTCAAAGTAATGCCAGGAAGCAGGGTTGAGTAAGCTAAGAGTCACCATGAGAGAAGAAAGACTCTACTTCCAGATCTGACACTAACCAGTGCACATTCTTTGGGGTTTGTTGTTATTGTTGTTAGGTGCCGTCGAGTCAGTATCTGACTCATAGTGACCCTATGTAGAACAGGGGAAACACTATTGTCCGTGCTTCTCTGCTGTTCATAGGGTTTTCAATAGCTGAGTGTATTTTGGGAGTGGGTTGCCGAGTCCTTCTCCCAAGCCTGCAGCACCTGGTGTTCCCAGGCGGTCTCCCATCCAAGTACTAACCAGGCCCGACCCTGCTTAGCTTCTGAGATCTGATAGGATCAGATGCCACAGGGCTATGGCTGCAGGATCTTTGGGGTTTAGAGAAGTTAAACCACTTAGGGGATTCCCAATCCTCCTAATCTGGGTTTTCGCTGAGACCTGGCAGGGCAGAATCAATGACCTCTGGGGTCCCAGACAGACTGCATTTATTACTCTGTCATTTAGTTCAATGAACCACAACTTTGCTCAGGGACTGTGTGGCTTTGCGTTCTGGACAGGTGGCCTTTCCCTGCTGCAAGGGAGCCAGACCAACCTTGGCCATCCCATTTTTCTTTGCTGGTGCTGGTTTAGGAGTAGCTTAACTTTCTATGGAACCTTAACCTTCTACAGAAGTAGAAACTTTCTGGCCAATGACACAAGAGGGGAAGTTTGCTGAGGGGTTTCTGGAAAACATTTTCCTCCTCATAAAAAGAAAGGAGGCACCCTGGAAGAAAAACACCCCTCCTGGCCTGCGCGCAAGGGGGGCTATTTGAAGATATAGTGTCTGATAGCTGCAGTGGCCACCTAGAAACCACAAGGGCAAAGCTATGTGAATGCTGCGAGAGAAGCCAATTCTGTGCCCCATAGATGTAGAGCAGCCCACTGGGAGAATAACACCCACCCCTCCAACTGCTATCCTATCTTAGCCCAGTTACTTGGGTCTGAAAATGTGGGGTTTAGTTTCTTCTGTTTTTGTTTTTTGGCTTTGTTTTGCTTGTTGCTGTTGTTTTTTGAGACAGCGTCTTGCTATGTAGCCCTGGCTGGCCTGGAACTCACAATCCTCCTGCCTCAGCCTCCGGAGTACTGGGATCACAGGTGTGCGCCATCATGTTGTTGTTAGGTGCCGTCGAGTCGGTATCCGACTCATAGCGACCCTCATAGGGTTTTCAATGGCTGTTTTCGGGACTGCCCTGGGAGTGGGTTGCCAAGTCCTTCTCCCATTTTGAGGTGCTGGGAATCGAACTCGGGACCTCAGAGACTGCAGAGCAGCGCTCTACCGACTGAGCTAAATCCCAGCCCGTGCACCATCATACCTGGCGTGAAATAGGATGGAGGCATGCTGCTCAGCGATGGGGCAATTGGGCACACAGCTAATCTCTGATGACTCACAGAACCACGTCTGGACACCTTAGAGTAAACGCTGCATGTAACATGATTGTGTGCGGGGCACAGTGTTGGGCAGTGTTTCATCCAGTTGTACATAGGACTGCTGTGCATAGGATGTGACTTGATGGCACCTGACAGCAACAACAACAACACTACACCAGTGAACAGGAAGACACTTTCCAAATGGCTACTGCTGGCAGGTCAGTGGCTTGAAACGGGAAGAGTGCAATGGATTTCTTAGACCCTACGTTTCTCCACAGCCCTGTCTGGAACTAGGGCTCATGGGATGGTCTGAGTTCAACAGAGAGCTCAGTGTTTCACTACAAAAAGCACACAAGCGCCATCCTTTTGGCACTCCTGCCACTGGGCTTGCTAGCAGGAGGGCAGCTGGTTAAACAGGGGTAAAAAGACGGGTATGACAGAGAGAATCAACTTCTCTGCCAATCCATGGTCCCCTCTGGTCACCGATGTGTGGGTCCCTGCCAACAGCACAGAGAAGAGCAGGTGTGACCCCACATGCCTCCTCCTGAGTCTGTAGGGAGGGTAAGAGAGAGGTGCTGTGAAGGCCACCAGCCTTGTCAAGGTGCCATCGCTGTTATCCTCCCTGAAAAGGAGTGGTGGCCAAGGAGTTGCTGTGTTTCTGGGTGTCACTGTATTTCAAACCAACCGCTCTTCAGAGAGGCTGAGGACTGAGCAGGACAGAGCAGGAGGGGCCTGGAGAGGTCATCTCAGCCAGGCTCAGGGCTCACAGGATGCAGCAGGCCAAGGCCTATGGATGCTCCATGGCCCACCCTGGCTCATCCAGCCCACAGAGCCTCCTTTTTCCACATGCTCAGGGGCCTGCACGTGCTCCCCAACACAGAATATGTCAGGTAGTGGGGGGTCCAACCAGCTGTGCCCCAACCCCAGCGCTTTGCTGGGTCTCGCCTGACTTCTGAAGCCGGGCGAGTGTCCAGGAGCGGGAAGGGCCAGGGCCAACCTAAAGACCTTGCCGCTCAGCCAGGCACAGGATGGCGGGAGCAGCCGGAGGGGCAAACGGCTCAGGCAGCCTGACAGCCCAACAGCGCCAGGGCAGAGTGCGTCCGAGGCGGGCAAAGGCGGGGGGCTGGCAAGGCCAACTGTAATCAGATTGTTTAGCAGCCTGGGAGCTGGCCGGCTGGCCCCCGGCCCAGCCCCGCTGCCCCGAGCCAGGGCTTCGGCACTAATGGGGGCCTGGGGCAGCCTTGCACGCCCCCGTCTCCCGGCGCTGCCCTGGAGCCGATCCTGCCTACCGCTGTTGGTGGCACAGGCTGTCTGATGCCACGCAAACAGCAAGGGCTCAGTCATTCTGGGGAGGCTGCCAGGGCGGTGCTCCTGGCTGAGGGGAAAAAGAGGGCCCCCTGGGGATCCAGGGGCGGTGGGCTGCGCTGCCAGCGGCCTGGCTCAGGACAGCACCGTCAGAAGCCTGCCAGGGTGTTCTCACTGAGACCTGGCAGTTGACGGCCCCTGATGTTTGAGTCGGGGCCGTCCAGGTGACCTGTTAAGCTGAGGCGCTCCTGCCAGCCGACCTCAGCGCCCATGACGGCTAGCTCACCACTGCTCTCCATCATCAGAGTCCTTCCTGATGGCACCTAGGTGGAGAGGGATCAGACCCTTTGGTGACACCCCACGGACTTCGCCCTAACCTCGTGGCAGAGGGCCTCTGACGCAAAGGCTGGTATCTGCCTGCCATCTTTCCCTGGGAAGTAATTAGTTTCCATTTAGAGGGCTGACAAATTGATCAGGCAGGAGTCGCACTGGGCTCTGGATGGAAGCTACACAGGGACGGCTGTGTCTCTGGCGAGGCAGGTTTGCAGGTCTGTGGATGCATTTTACAGTTTCAAAATGCAATCACCCACCAGCAGGAGAGCAGAGGCGCAGCCCCGCGAGGAGAGCCGGAGCCTGCATTTCCCCCTGCAAGTTCATTATCGCCTTGCTAACGCGTGACGGCGGTGTGAAATGGGTTAGACGCACGGATGCCTCTGTTAACGGCCAAAGAAAAAAAAAGTCGCACATCATTAGGAATGGAATAAACGATACCGAGGCACAGAGCAGAAATGATTTGATTAGTAATTTCCAGTTTTGAAAAGACCTGGAAAAGTACCAAATGACTATACAGAAGGTGTGATGGAGTTCTTAATTGCTATAACTGCTCTGGGAGACTTGATGATTTGTGACACGGAATACGGCGCAGTACGCTAACACTAATAACCGTTAATTAAATGCAGCAATGATATACTCTCAGAATGCACATACAAGTTGCCATAATTTCTAGATTAAAAGCTGCACTGTCAGGAGCCAAAGGCAAGGCAAGGTGGAGGGAGCAAGAGCATTTCTCCTGCCTTCACGGCAGCCCCCAGTCTGCCTAGAACAGAGCGGGCAGAAAACGGTGGGCAAAAGCACTCTTAGCTGGAAACGGTGCGGCGGCTCCTGAGCGAGGCCGCCCCTCCAGAGGGCCGGTTATTAATTCTGAAAGGCTGTTGCC